>KN494164.1:11134-26191 GCA_000787155.1 Scartelaos histophorus | reverse complement strand
AGGAATGATTGGCCCTCGTCTTTGCTGCATCACGGAAACACCACGGCCTGCAAACGCAGCACCTCGCAAATATTGTGCCCCTCAAACACCATGCCCCACACTAACCATAATAACAGTACATTTTTGTAATCGTCTTACATCAATCTGTTCAGGGTCAACGTGTGAACCCACAATTCAAGTTTGAGTGAAATCAACCAAAATTTGTGCGATTTTTACCACTGGATTAACATAAAGAGTGATCACGATAGCAATGGCATAAAAAATATGACATGGATGGTGTTGACTTTTTGGATCGGGATGCCAAACCTGAAGAAGTTTGTGCAAAATTTAAGACATTTTTCAAAAACTATATTTTTTTCCTCGCATATTAAATTTGTTTCAATCTGTAGGGGGCGCCAATGTGCTGAATTCAGTTTTTTTCATGTTAAGTAGGGCAGAGAGAACAACTGATTAAAATTTCTCTGAAACCTGAGTTGTACATGGTGGTGATCTATAAAAAATTAAAATTTCCAAAATTCTGGGCATTTTTTGTCCCTTCACTGCTCAAAGACAAAAGGATGTGTGTGAAAAATTTTGAGAACTTTTGATGTTCCAGAGCAGTGTGGTTTTTCGTCCCGGTCGTGGAACCCTGGACCAGCTCTACACTCTCCATCAGATGCTTGAGGGTTCATGGGAGTTTGCCCAACCAGTCCACATGGGCTTTGTGGACCTGGAGAAGGCATTCGACCGTGTTCCTCGTGGTGTCCTGTGGGGGGTGCTCAGAGTATTCTGATACGAGAACAATGTTCTTTTTTGGCCAGCAAACTATACATTTTCGGAAGGCTCTGGCACATTGCTACGTCATGGCAAGTCACGTCATTTCACGTCCCACCCACTAGAAGCATCGCTTTGTAATACTAATAGGCCCTTCGCCAGCCACTGGTGCTCGGGCTCGGGCCTAATAATCAGCATGGCGCTTTAAATATAAAAGGTCATAAAATTGGAATAGTTCGAATTTACAATAGGAGGAGGATGCATAGTTTTCTAGACAGAATACTTGGAGGTAGAACTGTTTGGGCATTCTACCGTTGTGTCCTCAGGCAAGACACTAGCCCCTTGCCTTTCAATGTGGTGTGCGAGTGAGTACTGGTAGTTGGCAGTCAAGCTTCTATCAGTTTACCTCAGGCTTAAAGTAGCTTAATACCACCAGTACGTGGAGTGAATGAATAATGCATGAAAAAGTCCAATATTAGACTACTGCAACATTATAAGAGATGGAGAAATGCTTTAGGGATTACTGCTAGAGAATGCATGACATTTTAAAGCAACATTGAGCATATGGGAAATGCTATATAAAGACATGACATTATTATAAGTTTAAGTCTCCCAGTCAGTCAACAATATAAACACTGGACTTACTTCTCACTGGCCACCATAACGCGCTGAATATTGGAGAACAGGATGTGATGCTCCATCTGACTCAGTGTCTGTTTCAAGGCTTTAGAGGTGTAAAAATGTTTTACTGCAATTTCCAAACTCCTCATGTAAGATGCTTCTGAGCAGATCAACTCAAATGATGTCTGAAAGAAAAGCATACTTATCCATAAATGCATTATTTACAGCTTAAACTGTACAGCGCAAGTTTGATAAAGGGTGAACAATATTTCTTTGAGGGACCAATATAATTAAGATTTAGCCTACCTAATTATTGTGCCTTTAGGTAAGACACTACAAACGCTTTTGAGCATAGCATGCAAGTGAGTGATTGATGAAGGTCAGTGGTGCAAATTGGTACCCTGGCTACTCTCAATCTACCCCAGGGCACCTGCGACTATAATGTTATCTTAGCACCACCGGTACAGCAAAAGAATAATGCAATGGCGTCAAGTTGTGCTTAAAAATTGGCTTTTTTTACACTTGTGAACTATATTGCTTTATCTTGGCAGAGTGTGAAAAGTAAAACTATACCTCATGTAGTGTCATCTCTCTTGGACTTAAGTTTTGGAGTACACCAGAGCCCTTCACCTCCTCCAGGTCCTGCCACAGGGTGCTGGGTGTCACTTTGATGGGGGTGGGAGACGTGGAGCAGATAGGAACACCAGGAGAAGGACTGTGGCTGCCCTGAGGGGAGCTGCTCTGGGGCTGGCAGGGCTTCAGTTGAATCGGTAAACCCTTAGCATACTGGGGGAGCAGCTCAGACACAGAGGACTTTTTCAGCCTTCGAATGTCGTCACGCACCTTCTGAACGCAGTAGTCCTGGTACAGAGGTACTGAGGCAGTGTGAAAAATGTCATCAGAATTTTATAATATTAATGCTTTTGCAAGATGTCTTTATGGAATGCAAACAATGTAAAAAGGAAATAAAACTTAAATGGAGCACTAGCATTATAGCATTAAACCTGTCCATCATCATGGAAACAAGCAGGCTAAGTTATAGGTTAGATATGAGAGTCGTCTCACAGTATATTATTTATATATAAGAATATTTGTTTTTCCAAGGCATTTATTAAACATTGAAAACAAAACCAATACTGTTGAGCATTTCAAGCAATGAAACACATCCATGGAGACAACCAGGTGTTGAACCCAATTTTTTACATTTTTAACTAATCCTAACCCCAAAATACAAAAGGCACTTACAGTTATGAAGGAACTTTGAGTGACACTTCACATTTTGTACTTCTTCATTTGACTCTGACCTACAATAAACATGATAATAACCTTTAGTTTAAATATGCACAAACTTTTTGATAAATAACAATCTTGTCATACCTCTCCTCATCGATTTCTTCTAACGGGTCAAAGAGCATCTTTCCTACAGTTGAGAAAATCTTTTCAAAATCCAATGTCCGTGTTAAGGCCATTGATTTCAGGGATGATGAGGGGTCCAAGCTACAAAAACAAATATGTCATTGTGAAATATAGTTCCTTAGGGCAACAGTAAAAGCATGTGATTTCATGTGATTTAACACATATATCCACATATATTTTATCAGCTAGAAACTCCAGGCAAATGGTGTAATGCATTTTTGGTAACTAAATCTAGTTTAATAATGGAATACTACTCAAGTAAAATGGCACATGCAAACAGCAACAACAATTATGTGCAACAAATATAATTTAAAATTATATACGAGAAACCCATTCATGCTACTTTTACATTACTTTCCATACCTGTCATCTGGCTTGCTTGAGTCGGGCTCTGCTTTGACGTCATCTTGTCGACTCTTACAGTCAAATTGTTGAGGAAACTTCTTAGTAGAGATCTGTGACATTAATCCATTTCCTGGAAGATTGTTTTTAAGTTGAGAGCACATATTTAAGATGAGCTGAGCCCCTAAACCGTTGTGATCTTTCTCATTGTTGTCTGACTCAGCCATGGTTTGTGATGGGAGGTAGAAGACTGATCAAGATTAAATAAATACAATCAGGTGTGTCTTTGCAGATCCTGCCCACCAAGAGGTCAAGGTTCAAACAAACGTATTTACAATATCTGAATATCGTCTGTACCAGATGATAATAATAGTATGTTGTAAAGAAAAATTGACTTTTTAACTTTAATTAGTTGGTCTGCTGTCAACACTAAAATTTATAGGGGCTAATTTGATGGACCAAAAAAGTTAATTCAGATATGCATTATTAACATTTTCATAAAACTTAACACAAAAAAAATTTGAAAGAAAAAAAAAATCTTCTTGAAAATGTTTTTGTTGTGCCTCGAATGTTCCACAGTATGGCATTAAACTTACTTCCACAGAGACAAGCAAGTGAGGCCAGCTAAGCTAAGTCACAATGAATTTTTGAGCAACACAAAATTGAATAGTTAGATAAGCTTGACTGCCCTATTGTGAAACATCCAGGTAAAGGAATACAAGTACATGTAGGAAGCTCATGACAATACTCCAACAAAAGTGACACAGTGCAGCTTTAAAATATCAGACAACAAAAGCTCTCACAGGCACAAATACAAAATGTACAAATACTATTACCATTTTATTTGCAATTTTAAAATTTCATACAAGATAAAAGTAAATAATTCAATTTGCCTGAAAATTTTTGACCCATAAAGCCATAAAATCCTGGACAAAGACAGAAAACGTGAGATGGCCTTAATCTAACAGAACTACACAAATGAAATATAATTTGACACAAGGTAAACTTAACAGACTGATTCTAATTGTGGCAAAATGGAAAACAATATATTGACAAAATCTGATATTTTATGTAATTTCTCATTCTATACTAGTAATCCCATATATCATATCTGAACACTCATTTGGTATCTCAGTGCCATTCAGGGAAATGAAAAAATATACTTTTCAATATCCTTTTCAAAAATCTGTAAACGCAAGGCTAATTTAAACCACTAAATGTTTCACTTTTTGAAATTATTCCAAATGCCCATTTACTGAACTATAATTTGACAGGGAGCATAAATCTGTTATTTTTCTCTGTACACAAAAAACAAAATGTAATGTCAAGTCATTCATTGGGCATTTACACAATCAAAAAAATAAAAGAAAATCTAAAAACAAAAGTTAGCGGCCACGCACAACATCTGCATGCAAACATACCTCACATATCTCAAAGTCCAGATTAAAGTTTATTTCCACACGATTTTATAAGAAATGTTTCCCTGTTTGATGAGCTCCCAGCAGAGACCCAGAGTACATATTATAGATCACAGTACGCAGTCTAGACCAGAGGTGGAAAAAGTTTTGATACATATTTAGCACTATCTTTGTTTTTTTTTCATTTGTGTGTTATTTATTCATTTATTTTATTTTATTCTCACTTAATCAAATATTGTAAATTCTCTGGTTAAATGGCATTTGATATGTAGCCTCGTTTTAAAATGTATGTATTAGCCTACCCCAAATTATTCAAGCCAAACTATAAGTAAAGTTGTACTTTTTAGAGCAATGATAATGTAAACCAGTCTCCCACAAATGCTTGATCAATATGTTTAGAATGCCATTGCAATTAATCTTCAATAGTCATAAAAAAACAAAATATTTCAAATAAAAGAACAAATGTCTGAAAGAATAAAAACAATTATCTTCAGACTTAGCATTTTTTACCTAAAATGTGCATAGACCACAAGTTGTAATTTTGCAGTGAATACCACAAGTTGTTTTAATACACTGCCCCCACTTTAAGTAATGTCCAACATAGTACTTTAACTTGTAAATGGGTAGTTTGGCCATGCATAATAAAGTAAACATTTTTGTTACTCGCATCCGTCCACCTCTGGTATAAACCTGCTGATTTAGGTGGGCACAATAATGCTTCGGGCCAGTAGAGCGAAGAGGGCTCGTTCTACCTCTCCATTGGCCCTCTCCAGCGCCTCTGCTGCCTCCTGGGCTGAAAAACCCGCAGCCTGGATCCTCTGAATGTGCTCTATGGGGAAACGTCCCACTACGGTCTGTGGAGTTACACTTTGAGATGAAAGACGGGCTAAAATGGAAGCTAGGGGGTCTTCTTGGGGAGAGGCTACGGTGGGATCTGAAACAATGGGATTTTGCTCGTTTTCCAAGTTTAAAGGGCTAACAGTTTGTAGGTTGTTATTGCAAGCAGCCCTTTCTTCCTCAACCTTCCCATCTTGACCCTTATCACAGTCTTCCCTAAAGTCATCACTTATTATTTCTGGACCAACCTCGGATAAAGGAACAATGCTTAAATCTGTTATATCTTGTACACTTGACTCTTCCTCATGGCATTGCTGTATTTTCTGTTCTTCTAAACTTTCTCCCATCTCCTCTTCTACATTGCCCTCATTGACTGATAACCCAACACAATCGGATAGTCCCTCATCTGATACAGCAATGGAAGTAGTAGTAATAGTAGGAGTATTAGTAGGGGTATGATGGTCAACTTTGGCATCAGTTGTTTGAGAAATGGCAGTACTAGATGATTCATGTTGGCATGTTTCGGGATTGTCCGGTACAGGAGGGTTTGGGGGTGGAGAAGTCGAGGCGCTACGGTTTTCACTTGACTTATTTGACACAATCAGCTCGTGTAGCTCCTTCAAAGCTGCAGCCAATGATGGAATACTATTGGTGCGAGTGCGATGCTCTGGTTCAGGCACGCTCCCATCACTGACAGAAGGGGGCGCCATTTCTACAGAGTCAGGCTGGTGTGGTGCATCTGCACTTAGCATCTCCTGCTCCATTGGCTGAACTGGAGACAAATCAAGCTCTGGATTTGTAGTACTTTTTATATCATCAACTGACACCTGATCTGCTACCAATCCTTCTTCCCCCTCTGTAGACATGGGAGATGTAGGGAGGGCACCTGTAGTATTTGAACTAGCTGTTGTAGCTGTTGGAGCACTGGAGTCAGTCTGATGGGGCAGGGAGGCAGTATGGCTCTGAGATGGTCCAGGCTGGTCTAGATCCTGGTTTTGACCCGTTGATAAGGTTGAATCTACAGGGACCATGGATGACGATCCAGGAGTTGGACTTGGGGTTTTCTCTGAATAAGTGGACGACATTTGGTTTAACGTTTTGGGTAATGAGACTGGAGTCAGGAGCTGGGGTGAGGTAGTTTGTCCATCTGCAGTGTCTATGAGAAGATAGAAATCAATTAGTTTACTATAATAAGCTGTGATCCATCTGATTTAAGGCTGGGCAATATGCCAATAAAAATCAAATTGTGATCTGATCCCCGTGACAATAAACATTATTGGTGAAACTGTAATGTATTTGTTTCACAAATCTTCTGTTTAATGAAGCTGTATATTGACACTTTTCACTTTTCACCACTTATTCCTTCTATTGGTTAGTGAGAACTTTCTGAAGAAATAAATTACTTTATTACTTCACTTGATTTAATTATTTATGTCTTCAAGGAATATGATAAAAATTGAAATTGTGATCTGGAAATGAGATTATTAATCATTTGGCATATCACCCACTCGTAATCTGATTTAAGAAACACTTAATTAATATTAATACCCATAGTTATGAAATCAAGTAAATCAAAATAGTGCTATATCAAGTATTGCCCCTGAACCTGTTAGCCTTAAACTGATTGGCCTTTATGTGATGTGAAGGTTTTGGTTTAGCATTGTGCAGCTGTCATCTTCAAAACGGCATTTTTTGGTACTGAGTTACACATTGAGCCACTATCACTTAATGGCACACATTCTATGTGCCTGTTATATTCAAGAAGATGGGGAACAGGTAGAATTTTAAAAATGCACATTTTGTTGTAAGGGATCAGGATCAAGGGCCTGATCACAAGTAGAAATGTTCAGGTTATGTTCAGGATTTATGGATATTTAAGACTCCACATCTGAGAGCATAATTTCATATTTTAGAAGTGAAAAGCACAGATTATCACCTAAATAGATGCAGCTATAATAAACATCCAGGTTTAATTTGCCAGATCCTAAATTCTTTCAATTTATTGTTTAACAACAGTTTAAAATGTATATTTTTGTGCCGTTTTAATGCCTACTCACCTGTAAAACATGGCTTTTGTTTCAGGGGCAATATAAATCAGGTAAGATTTATCTGGACTACTGAGCAAACAAAAAGTAAAACTACAAACATCAATAATTGAAACAGCAGCAAAATAAACTATAAATAAAAGAAATAAACAAACAGCAATGGCCTTAGCACTGGTCGTGGGTTGGTTGTTTTTTGCAGTACCTTGTTGGTAGGGCCCTCTCCTGCTGCCTCCAGTGCATCAGTGCTGTCCTGCTCAGATTAGGCACACACCACACACATCATGCAAAGGACGAGAAAGTTAGCGTCACACGGCATGCAACACTGTCAGCCTTTTCACGCACTGAGGTGAAAAGAGTCAGCCTCAACAACTGACAGAAATATATCGAAGTACATGGAAGTTATTTATTGTCAATAACTAACCTAAATATCAGTGCTAGAAATGTATATTTCAGTAATGTTTGACTATGGGAGATGTAAAGGTGCATTGGAACTTTTCAGGTGACTTGCTGCTCATCTCTGTGGAATTGTTTTTGCTTCACCAGAAATGTTACATAATATGGCATTAAACATACAAGCCATGTAACAGGTCAGATCTATGAAGATGTGACCCCACTCACATGTTAGTTGAGGTATTATTTTAACAACAAAAACAATAGTCATTTAATAAATGCAACCTAGATGGTTTATTCCCATACTGTGGAACATTCAAACCGCTAACATCTCCACAGAGACAAGAGGGTGTCAAACCTCCCCACTAGAAAAGTTAAATAGTGCACATTTAATACATAAAAAATATTACATTATTATTCTGAACCATTAAAATGTAATACTTTATTTAATTTATAAAGCATCTCTGTTATGTAATGTAATGTCTATATATTTTTTAGTTTAATTGTAGTATGTCGACACACTGAACAGTGAAAATTCAAATATGATATACAGTATATTATAAGAGCCTGGGCAAAGAACAATTTACTACATTTTTATTGGTGTGTAGAGGAATGAAATAATGGAAATGCTGTCACTAGTACAACTTCTAACTCAAAGCCCCTATCCAATAGAAAATAATTACTTCTAAATATTCTTTCTTACACACTATGATGCCCCATCTTGACATTTTCTACAGAAACCAATGATGTGCATAAATAAAACGGAGCAAAAAGCTTCATGCAGATGTCGTTCTAACTAAACTGAAAAAGCAGAGGGAAAAGTAGTTAAAGTTCAGAATAGTTTCTCACCGCTCTCCTGTATGGACCGCTCCAGCGCCTCAGCCAGTTCCCGGTCTGCGATCTCCTCTGGACGGGCCTCCTCTCTACCCTCTGCTCCGTACGCCAGACGGGCACACTCCGGCAACTCCGCCTCCGCTAGGAACCGAGTCTCTGTGCCGGTGGTGCCTATTAGAAGCACATTCTTTTTCAAGTCAATGGAACACTGTAAAAATAAAAGGGGATAAACAAACCTAAACATTTCAAAGTATACATCTTTAGTATCGTTATATCGAACACGGGCTCATGGGATACCTGATGTCTCTTGAGCATGTCCAAACCCAGAAGCATATCCATTGGCTGATCCTCCAGAATGGAGAAAGAACAAGGCAAAAAGTCTCCCTCAATCTGGACCTGAGCTAAATAGAAGCCATAATATATAATTAGTAACACCGTCAGTGCAAATGGGATGTTAACTTCATCACTATGATGCTAACAAAGACTTTATAACAAAATGGATTAAATAAGAGTGACATCACCCACACTGTTTGGCGCAACTCAAATGAAGCTTGCAATGCTAGCGGTAACAGGTGAATTTGTAGCCAAGCTCGAAAATAGGAATACGATTTTTTGACAAACCAAATAAGATGATACAGTGGATTATGTCTTATTTTTTAGTAACCCCACATCTGGGGTTGGTAGAGGCAGTACACTGGGGTCACTTATGAACCTTTACAGATAATGTATGCATTTTTGTGAATGCCTGGGTCTCATGGGTGCGCTTTGCCAATGAGGGGGAGAAATTTAGTACTATGTTCAGACATAATATTTAAAAGACAGTTACAACTTGGTAATAGCAATTTGATTAATTATTCAACCACCAAAATTAAACTTACCCAGATGGACCCTGCCGATGATTTTCTGGGTGCCCACTCCTTTGGCAATGCCAGCCCAGCGCCGGTCCACCAGCCGCATGATGTTACAGCGCTCTGCGCAAGCTTGGCTCATGATGGTCATCTGAGCTCCTGCAGTCAAAGACAGTGATTAAATTACTGAATACAACATACATTTGAGCTACTGCGGAAGCAGCATTAATTTTATTACCTGAGTCAACAAAGGCTTTTACCGGATGTCCATTGACTTTGCAGTTGATGTAAAGCATTACTACTTGTCCAAAACTTTCTGGAGCCTCCTCCATTGCAATTGTCATATTTTCTTCTACATTATTCTGTCTGATGTGGAAAAACACAAATATCTATGTAAACAAAACAAAAGAAAAACCATAACAGGTTACTTTCATAGTACTGATGACTGAAAAACTTACCTAATGTCCTCCTCAATTTTAGCCTGAGCTTCTAAATCAAATGGATCTGCTGTGAGAAGTCTGATTCGTTCTTGCTCTCTTTTGGCTCTATCCTGCTGTTGCTCCAAATACACCTTTGTAAATCGTTCTGAAAAATAAAACATTTCGTTACAACAAAGGCCACATTATCACACAAGAACTGAGTCTAAAACAGAGCTTTGTCAGTCATAGCATGACAGAGACTGAATGATGGAGGAGGAGTGGTTAAAAGTGTCTATACTATGCAAGTATTGATAACCCTCACCTAGATCTCCACTAAGCAGAGCCTCTGCGAGCGGAGGGTTCCTCTCTTTGAGCAGGGACAGCTCGTGTGGACTGGCTAACAGCATCTGCTGGAGTAAGGCAGGATCGTCCAGCCCCTGAGAAGAGGAGCCGCGGAAGGCCATGGGTGTGGAAGGCTGTGCACTGCGCTGTGGCTGTTGTGGAGGCCTCACAGGCGCATTACGCTGGCTATTTGAGCCTGAGGTGCCCGGGACGGTGATGGAGCGGAAGTCAATGTGGGGCAAACCTACAGGCATGTTAAGAGAATATGCTGTTATAGGAAAATATGTTGGGGCACAGAAATACAAAAATACTTTTTTACAAAATACAAAAAAATTTCCCCTGGTCCAATTCAGCAACTCAATTCCTTAATTGTGTCACTAAGGGCTAGAGTGTCACATGTCTGTGACTAAGGTTTACCAAAACTTACCAAAATTTACCAAAACTATCTGTTTGTTGAAGTTTTTCTATTGGTAAAATATCAGTAATGCAGGAGTTATCTTATGATGTATCCTCTTTTAAATATGATTTATCTTTATTCAGAGACATCTGCTACCTTGAATATTAAGAAGCATGTAATATTAACATAAAGATGCCATTATACCTGGAAAGGCTGGTTGTGTGGGTGGCGCTCGTCGCTCAGCTTGTCTGAGCTCCACCACATCTCCATCCTTTACTCCATAGTTCCCCAAGGCACGGGTGGGGTCTTTTAATTGCTGTTCTACATAGACTATCTGAAAATATGAAATTGGATATTTTAATAGCAAGATTACACATAACATACAAGACACATAGTTTGTGACAACAAAAGCTCAAATTTTCCAATATAGCACAAATATTTATGCATTTATTTTTCTAGTTTTATTTGGCAAAAAGAAAGCGAAAGCTCAGCCTGATTCTGTGAGAAGTTAATCCCGTCTAATAAAATAAAGTGTAATAATAAAGTATTATATTGATTATAAACTATAATTTTGATAAGACTCAGATGTACTCTCATTATTCACAACTGTCACTGCTGCATGCAGTATCAAATCGATCAAAACAACCCGATTCATGCTAGCAGAAGCTAAAAGGCTAGATTAGCTTTGTTAGCTTCGTGGTTGCACCTCACCTGGATCTCTCCCGCAGGGATGCCCGACTCTATTTCACAAAGTGCCACGAAGTCTCTGAGCTCCAGCTCAGGGGACACGTCCAGGGAAAAGATGGTCTCGGGGCGGTCCCTGGGCGCACAGAAGACGGTGACCAGCATCGCTTTGACGGGACAGACTCACCGGACAAACTCGCTGCAACAGAGACCTTCTATGAAACAAAGGAAACTGCGAATAATATGCAGGTTTTATCCAATTTATGAGTTTATTCTGTTAAAGAAAGGTACAGTCCCGACGTCAGGGTTAGCGTTGCACTCACTGAAGTAAAAAGAGAGTTTCTGGTTTAAACAACAAGCAAAACAACATCGGTATCGGTTTCACTCTTAGCGTCGATTTACGGCATGTCGTGAGAGATTCTTCTTCTTCGTCGAATTAAAGAAACCTGTCAATTAAACTTTTCTGGTGGAGACCTTAATAACTACAGGTGGAGACGGGTGCACCTACTTTTCTTCATGGAGATAGCATTGCTTTGCATAGAATGTATCTCATTCTGTATTCATTCAATTTCATTTCTGATTATTGCCTCAAAATCTGTGGGGATTGGAAACATTTTTATCACTATTAGGTGAATTGTTGTTATCTATGTATGTTTGTTAACATTTCTGGAATGAAGGCACCTGGAAGCAAAAGTGAAGTGGAACATAATTTAATTTCAGTGTAAACTGGGATTAACCTCAGAATATCACATAATATAAAAAATCCAGAGAAATGTGACAAATACTCACTCAGATACATGTGAGTGATATTGGAGCCCAATTTAAAAACCTTTACAATTGCGCTTTGTTATTTATTTATTTAAGAAAAGATTATGACAGACACTAGGGTGTTTTTCAACCCATCTCCAGATATATTTCACATTTCATCATAAATTATACTTTTTGTGAAGCTCAAATCTAATTTTGGTTAGAAATATGAATAATATTTTTTGTAAAATTGTTGTATAAACTTGTTTTAGTGTTTAGTGTTTAGGCAAAGAAGAAACTGGACAAAAGTTTATTTTGGTCAATTACTTTTTGCAGCTCATTCAAGCTGCTTTTTCAGTTCTGGAGGGAAGGAGGCCTGGAAGAGGCCTACTGGGAGGAGCTAACTACATTGAAACTAACATACCAACTTGTTTACAGTTTCTCTTTGTTAGGCCTACTGAACTACACTGAGTGGGGTCATATTAGTCATTCATTCATTAATCATTCAGACCACTGACTTGACCTATCTAATCCTATTGTTTTCTTTGTTTTGATTTAGATCTGAGTTCTTTTCTCTGGCTAAGATCTGAACAGAGCGCCTAGGCCTCTTATCCAGGCACTCCACCCACACATTGGCATTGTTATAATGATGATAACTTTTCTAAAATCAAAATTCAAGATTTGGAACCTTTTACTAGATCCAAACATCAAATTCACTCATGAAGATACCAAGGAGAACACATTGGCTGTCCAAGGTTGTGCAGCATTAAGGAAGATCGGCGACTCCAGGTAGGGGTCTTCAAGAAGCCCACACACACTGACCAACACCTGCTTTTTTAGTCACACCACCCACTGCAGCACAAACTTTAACAAGTCAACAACTTTAACATTATTTGGACATTACCACACAGGGTCCAAATGATTCTTACAAGAGGTAAAGGAGAAAACACCAAGCTACAAACAAAGCAATGTTGTTTTCTCTATTCAGTATAGTGAAGACTGCAGTGAGCGCTACACTGGAGAAACAAAACACTCACTTCACAAGAGGATGTACCAACACAGATGAGAGAGCAATAGTGGACCTCAGTCCGTCGTGCACCTCCACCTAAAAGCCATGGGCCACTGCTTTGGAGATAATAAGGTACAGATCTTAGCCAGGGAAAATAATTGGTTTGAGAGGGCCAGGCTATTTTTGTAGGAAAGATAATCCATCCTTTTGTTCAGTTGACAAATTGAATTTCTCCTTTGATAGTTTTGATTTACTTGACAAGAGCTTTATGACCCACGTACCGCTGAAAGTTTTGTTTAGAGATTCATCATAGCTTACTACATTGCTCTATTGTGCTGTAGTACGGGTTGCCCAATGACGGCCAGCAGGTGGTGCTATAATCGAATGTCCCACACAAACTTTAATTGACATCATGTTAAATGCCTAATAAAAATAAGATTTGTCTGACAATTTGAGGTGGAATGAGTAGTACTGATGCTTTGTTACTGCACAATGCAGGTGTGGCTTCAGTGAGTAAATGTGTTTTACTTTTACCTACTTTAACATTTGGATATAATTGTGTACTCTATGTTGTTTTTAAGGTATTACTCATATCAGCTTATAGGCTGCTCATTGTATGTTTTATGCCTACTGTTTTGCAACGTCTCTTCATTCATGCAGGCACTTTTTTACTTGGCATGAGTTTGGTTACAGATAAGGAGTTCAGTGAACCAGTGTCTGATGAATTATTTGTATGATTAATTAAGAATGGACAAAGGAAATGTTTGCATTGTTTGACTTCATGAATCAATGTATGGTTTGTATTGTTCAACTATTTACATGGCCCTGACACCCTAGAATTCAGTTTATATAAATGCCACAAACATAATTTTTCATTAATGAGAAATATGACAGTAAATAGTTGTGTGTTGGTTTAGTGATGGAAATTATTTTCTTTTTTCCAAAGAAACATCCGGATCTGTCTGACTAATATCTACACTCCGATTAAATAAACAACCATGAATATATCTACTTCCCATTCTAAGTCTATTGTCAGGCCTAATGCTGTTGACGTTGACATATTAGAGATTTAATGTATTTTTATGTAATAATTTTAATGTAATAAGGATATGCTGCACAGATATTACAAATACAATTTTCAGTCAGTATCTCTCCCTTTGATACTCCCATCATTATATTTATTGATTATTCCTCAACAATTTATTGTATTCCGCATTTTAAAAGTTAAGCACCACTGGCTGGGTATAAATGTCATGTCATTATCTTAAACAGATGATAGATAAGACAGAGGGTGGGGTAGGGATTACTTTGAAGCACTTTGTGAAAGAATTGTGCTCTACAAATAAACTTGCTGAAAAATACGGATGCAATGCCCAGGTACATTAACAGTGTAGTGGGTCACATATGGGCGCCTCTTCTAGCAGTGCCAGAGCAGAACAAATATTGACTTTACCCCATGGTTTCTGATTGTGAAGCGCCTGTCATATCTATCATCTCTCACTCCACTTGAGTCAATAAGTTTATGTTATGTTTTAAAACTGTCCTGTCTTTCATAAGAACAAAAGAGTGAGACTGATGGGCAGTGTTTAGCAAAGTACTATAAAAGATCACATTCTTATCTAATTCATGTGATACAGTGACACACAGGATGTGGGCATATTGTGTAGTATAATATACCATAGGTTTTATTGTTCTATTGTTCTTGTTTATTGTTATCAGATACTAATTACAGTATTGTCTGACCATGTAGGTCACTATGCATAAGTAATCCATCAAGTAGATTTCTAATTTAAATCAAAATATACAGTAAAATTAGTAAAATTTTACAGCAGCGTGTCTTACATCCACTATCAATGTAACAATAAATCTGAAAAATGTATGCCCAGATCTGAGCTAAATTTGCATAAGGGAGGTGTTTGCCTGGAGGGGAGTGTGTCAAAGTGTTGAAATGATAA
>KN494164.1:0-11059 GCA_000787155.1 Scartelaos histophorus | reverse complement strand
TAAGCCCACAATTAACAGTCATAAAGAAATGCATTACACTTAAGTAAAATGTAGTTACTCACCATCTGTTTATTGTGTTTAAAATGCTGCCCTCAAAACCCACTCAATGATAATTATCAATGATTTATGTAATGCTTAAAAAAATCTAATCTATAACATTGGTGAAAGAAAAAAAATATCTTTTAACAACCATAGTGGCACTGGCCCTGCTTTCTTCTATTTCAAGTATTACTAGTGACACAGACTTGGTTGGCTACTAGAAAAAGAAAATTATGCTGCTGCTATAAAACTAGTTTGATATCTAACATGAAAAACATGTCTATCTTTTTTACAGTGGGCTTTCTTTTTTGTCAAAGATCAGAGAACAACTGATTAAAAACTTAGGTTTCACCAGTAGAAGAGAGCTGAGACTGGTCAAGTCAGGTCATGTTGCGTAAACTAACATAATCTCCTTGCTAAAATTTGCATCCTCAGTTAAAACCTTGTGTCACTGGCATTTAATAAAGTTAGATTAATTTAGCGTGAACACAATGCAGCCATGAATAGAGAACACATTTGCATATCTTCAGTTGACACGTGAACTAATACATATCAAACAGACCAAACTACCCTCAAACCTGGATCCCTGACAAACTGCTGGCGCAGTCAAACACACAGGTGCACCAGTAAAAGGAAACGTAAATCAAGTGCAGATTATGAATGGGCCAGTTTTTTTCACCTGTGACTGCTCTTGTGTGCCCCAGTTGGAAGGTGCAGCAGTTTTTAATGAATGAAAAAGTACCTTCCTGTTATGTCCTCCCCTGACTTAGGCAGGGAAAATCACCACTAGAACAGGTGAAATAGGTCACAATAACTTCTCGGTGCTGTATCTGCACAAAAAAAAAATACAAAACAACCTTTTAGCAATTCTGTATATCCTTTATACAGATTTTGTCTTCATAATTTATCTATAAACTAAACGCCAGTGCTAACAGTACATTAACTTGGCACACAGCCCTAATGTGCATCACGAGGAAATAACGCCGTTCCAAAATGTATGTTATGATTCCAATAAGGAAGTAAGTAATTGAATCAGTATCAGTATCTTGTGCGTAGTTATGGACTCTTGAGAAAGTATATTTTCATCAAGTTTCCCAATAGTAGGTCAAATGTATCTTCTCGTCAGTTTCCCAGGTTTGCAAAAATTACTTTACTAAGTCACAAAGTAAAGTATTTACTAAACAAAAAGAGCACAGAAGGCTCTTCATATTTACTGAAGATGCTTTTAAGGAGGGTCTGTTTACCAAGTGAACTGCACCATCATCCCTCGCAGGTTGATCAATGGAAGCTTTATGTTCCCTTCTTTAAGTTTACGGTCTTTCAGACAAAGCCACTAAAGAGCAAAGACAAGATGGTATGCAAACTAAGAGGCTATGCAAATTTTTTTGTTTGGTTAAGAAAGTAAATAAAAACTCAAAATATAAATAAAAACATTGCAAGCACAATTGTATAGCTTAATTTGCATGCAACAAAGGCACGAAAACAGCCCTAAACGCCTTCCTATAGTTTTGTTTTTTGTTTTTTTTTAAACAAATATGGGCAACAGCACTAAAAAAGACTATTAACATAACAGTTGTGTTTGGATAACCATTTCAAACCCATTCAATGACAGTAATAAGATTTTGAAATAAATAAATCAATAAATTGCATCTTAATTTAACAGACTAAATAATTTACTAGGTCAGTGTTTGATTCTTATAGAGTAGCATAGTTAACTAGTTAGTAAGAATAATATATTCATGAACAAGAAAAAGTAGGCCGTAATCTCCATAGCCTTTAACAACTTTAGCTCATTTCATTTATACCAGTGATAGAACCTGAAAACAAACAAATAACACATAATGGCAAAGACCATAAAACAAATACCGGTCACATTGTTTGTGTTAAGTTAACTTTAATCAAAAAAGGTAGTCAAATGCTTTTCATTTTGTGTCATTTGCAAAATATTAGACCTACAATTTAGCAAAAGATTTATAGCACAAGACCCTACCTTTGTGTGAGAATCAGGTGATTTTTTTTATACTGACAATATTCAACTTTAATGTTGTTTGTTTGTTTGTTTGTTTTTATTAAGTGATGTATGTATAATATTCTGCCACACATTGTTATCTTTCCCATCTTTTCTTATAGATTACAATATTCACTTACACGCTGCTGATTCTGGTTGTCCAAAGAGGGAGGTTTTAGCTGCAGCACCTTCATGCTTGATGTACATAAGTAAACACTAGATCCCTATAAATACAAATTGCAGTGGATGGATGGTGCTGAAATTCCTTTGCCCAGCTACAGTGTTGCTGCTGCTTGAACACACCTCCAGCAGGTGCTTTCACTTGGAGATCAGTTTGCAGTTGTGCTTTAGGCTGTGTGCATAGGCTGTTGGATTCTCCTCCAGGGAGTCTGGGAGGGCCCCAGTCCAAGCTCTTACAGGCAGACATCAGCACAAGTGCATTTTGTGTTGGACACTGGTGCAGTGTGACACAGGATCAAACTTCTTCAACTTCCAACCAGAGCATCCCCTTACAGGTAATAGTCATACACTTTTTTTTTTATAGTTCTTGCTTGTGCTGTCGGTCATTGCATGGGGATTCAAACATAATCTCATGCTGATATTTAGATATAGTGGCTACTGCTGAGAATTTCCGCCTTTCCAAACCTTGCCACAAAATCAACATTTTGAATTTACCATTTACCATTTACCATTTAACTATTTTTATTACGCTATCAATAATTCAATAAATACTTGTCAGTGTTCTAATTTTGCACAAATATCAGCCAAAAACAATTCATCATGAATTTAATGTAATCGGTCACTAGCAAAAAGAGACTACAAGGGAAGGCCTCTTTGAAAGACTCTCACTTCTCATTGACTTTTTGTAAAGTTTTAGTATAAAAATAAACAATACACCTTTTTTTCTTTTGTAAATCAATAAATTACCATTTCATGAAAAAAAAGTTTTAACATGTTTTTCTGACAAACCTTTCAATAGACAGCATGATTTAAAAAAAGTTAAATGTAAACTTCATCCATCCACTTCATCCAGTTAAATCTGTGATATTACAATTTTCGTCAAATTACTATTTCTTTTATTATTATTTTTTTTACCTGAAAGGTAAAACTTTTGGGCAGAAGCCAACAAGTCAAACCCCATGCAAATGAATAAACCCTTTAATTTATAATATCACGCTCATTTAATTTTAGCTTGGAGGTTTGGTGCTGACATCCTTATTCCCACTAGTAACAATAAGAAGGAAATAATAATAATTTCCTTTTAACGCTGGTATGGTAAACAGTCACGCCTGGATGTGCACACTTCTCAAACACAGCTTTCTGAAGGCACTGGTCACTCTGAGTCTGGAACCTCTCTCCAACGCCCCACATGACCTCTTTATGTTGGACTGAATGCACTTGTGACATGCCAGACTTTTGGGTTATCACTACTTATTAACTTAACCCAGTAAACACTCATCTGGCTTCTGACACCACTGTCACAGCAATAATGATAAATGGTGAAATTCAGTTCCTTAAAGCTTAGTTCTTTTATTTTATTGAACACATTTAATAGGAACAAAATACAAAGCATGCTACATCTATTAGCCTATCTTATTATATTCATATTCTGTAGTCATTGAAACACATTTGTTTCAAAATCATTTTTCTATTAAGCCTGCACATGACTTATTTTTTTAATGACTAATATGGCCTCAGGGTGCTCAGGTATTGTCATTGCTCTATCACACACTGTGACACACAATATTAACTTGTGTGCCACATTGAGAGAAATTATTTCCCTTCATCAGTTAATCATGGTAATTATAATATATTTGTTTGTTTGAGTTATACTTGATATGAAAACTAATAATAATCTGATCCTGGAGTCAAATGAGAGTGAAATTTGTTTCCCAGACTCCCTTTCCCATTGTTGTCAAATACTGACTCTACTGAGTAAATGGTGCAGCTCTAATACCGCTAAAATTAATATCATCGTCTTGACCAAACTCATTTAGAGATCAGTCACTTCCCTAATCCTTCTCTGTGGGGTGGGTGTGTTTGTGTCTCTTTCTTATGCTCCTCTTCCTTTTGGAAAAGGGTAATATGGCTAAATTTGCCTTACTAATGGGCTTAGTGCAAGCTGTTACAGAGTGGAGCTGACACACCACAACTGGGCCGGGATACCACTGGCTTTTCATCTGACTCCTGGTGCAGGCAAAGAAAGTGTGGTCCACAGTTACGAGAAACTTGGAGATAAAAGCGCATTGGGAGAGGTTTTGCGCTGGGGGGTAAAGCGCCAAAGACCAGAAGTGAGATCTTTATAAGAACCAAGTCAGACAACTTATTCAACTTGCCAGACTCTCTACTAAATAGACTTTTACTTAGTGCATCATATTGGAGTGTTAAGTATTGACATGTCTGTTCATCATTTTTTCTACTGAAGGCAATAACTTTATTTTTTTTTATCTGTAGTTGCTCACCTTGAACATGTGTTTCGTGAGTCTAAAATCACTTTTACTGTCTGTTGCTGATAACCAAGTGTTATCCAGCCATGTGCCTTTCCATATTCCATCTGTGGTGGGTACACACACTGCCAGTTTGCCCTGAGATTACAACACTTGTTGCACTCCCATAAATGTCCATAAAGCAGCACTTACCATGGATATATCCTTGACATTTAAACACAGATCACTCTACATTATCTAACTGGAATTTGATTAAAAAGCCCCCAGCTGACAGTGGAGACAGAAGGCTGCGGCTTCTCTACCTTGAAAGTGCATGCAGGTGGCCAAAGCTGGTTCAGCCTCCCAATGAGAGTCACCTTCCCTGGAGAGTTGAGCTATTCGGGGGAAATGACCCTTAAATAAGAGATTGAGGCAGATTAATTTTGCCTTTAAACTCTTGGTGTCCAATAACTTTCTTAAGGGTCATTGCTCAAATATCTCTTTTAGGCTTTGGCATTCTAGAGGAGAAGCAAGCCACACTCACTCAGTTTTAGTCATTGCTGTTATGGCTTCACACCCAGACATGAAGTAGTGAACTCAAAAAGACCAACTTGATATACAATTCATTCTTGTCTTTTTTCTTAGTTGGCAGTTATGTCAAATTCTGCCAGAAGTTTAGCAGACATCTCACCGTATCGACCCCGGATGGCACTGACAGACGACTCCCTCACTCAGTTGGATCGTACCAGGTGGGACTTGGACAAGACCAAAGTCAATATGAACAGTGAGGGGCATACCAATGTCCCCAGTCTGTACCTGTCCTGCTTCGACATGCTACTCACACAGGACAGTCAGTGTCTGGACAAAGTACCCGAAACATCTCCGAGCTCAGTGGCGCCCATGACTCTGCTGGAGCTAAGAGACGAGCCCGAGCAGTGTCCCATCATCGACAGCCAAGAGCACGGACTGTCCCCCTGTGGCATGGAAGAGCAAGAGGAGGACCACTCACTGGAGCAAGTGCAGAGCATGGTGGTGGGCGAGGTGCTCAAAGACATTGAAACAGCCTGCAAACTTCTCAACATCCCACCAGGTAATCTTCATCCTCTTCTAGTCAAGTCAGAAATGTTGCCTTTAAATTGACAGACAGACACACATTTTATAAACACATATATCTTTGACAATATCAGACCTTTTATTTTATGCATGATTGTATTATTATTATGTGATTATTATTTTATTGAATATATTTAATACATTTTATTTTTCATAATTTTATTGAATTAATATTGACTAGAGTATTAATAAATATAACTGTTCCCTTCATTCTTATTTTCCTAATGACAGCCATATTTGTCAGCACCAGGATCTGTGTAATCCTGACCTTTGCATGTGTTCTGCCGCTCTTTAACAGTGATGGCTTTGCCAATAGATGTGTACACAAGTCTTAAGGGTGAGGTCCCCGTTGCTGCTAAAGTCAACAGAGAAAGCAATTGGCATTGTGCGCCTCTCCATGTCATAAACGCTTGCACACCCTGGGCTTCTGCTAATCATCGTGTACGCAAGAGTTGCTTTTCAAACACCATATAGTCTTAATTACTTTAATAACCCTAATCTGAATCATAGTGCAGCTGGAAGAATTCTCATGGTGTATATTTCCTTTTCTCTAACAGACCCCTTTGAGTGGAATGCCAGTCATGTCCAGAAGTGGTTCCAGGAGCTGTCAGGGAAAGACCTCTGTGACATGAGTGAAGAAGAGTTTCAACAGCGATCCCCCCATTGTGGAGACACCCTACACGCTCATTTGGATATCTGGAAATCAGGTATGAAACACTTTCATTATGATTAACCTTAACATTTGGGTACAGTCATTAGATTGCAATATCTCTAATTATATTGTAATTATCTATTTTGTATACAGCTGCCTGGATGAAGGAAAGATGCACAGTGGCAGATACCAAAGGTATGTATGTGTCTCTAGTCCTCCTGTTTAAGTAGATAAAACATCTGGGATGGTAGCAGTGGCATACATGCAGAATAAAATAGAATTCTATCCATCCAGCCATTTTAGCAGTCTAAGCAGGGACTTCTAGACTTCTACTCTGAGCTTCTCCCCTGTGGCTGCGCTCCTTACCCTGTCCCATCCACCCTGCGGAGGAAACTCATTTCTGTCGCTTGTATCCGCGATCTTGTCCTTACATTACATCACCCAAAGCTCATGACCATAGGTGAGGGCTTTGGCTTTCAGCTTAGCTTCCTCTTCACCACAACGGTCCCGTACAGCGACCACATCCTCCCCTCACTCGTGAACAAGACCCTGAAATACTTCAAGGCTCTAGGGACATGGAATGTCAAAATAGAATGTATTTTTATTCATGTAACTTTAACTAACCAGTTATATGAATAATTATCATAGAATAACAAATGTATAACTTGGAATCTCTATACAGTATTAGTCATTCTATAACATTCTGTGACATGGTGAAATATAAGTGTCATTTCTCTTTTACAGTGAATGTGGGGCTGTGGTCTGAGGCAGACTCTTCCTCCTCAGGACAGCCCATTCATCTGTGGCAGTTTCTTAAAGAACTTCTTCTAAAACCACACAACTATGGACGCTGTATTCGTTGGCTAAATAAAGAAAAAGGTACTATAACTAAATCTTTGTAACATATTTTTTCGTGTCAAAATGCTATTATAATGTTTTGTAATATAATGTGTTTACACCAGGTATTTTCAAAATAGAAGACTCGGCTCACGTGGCCAGACTCTGGGGCCTCCGGAAGAACAGACCGGCCATGAACTATGACAAGCTGAGCCGCTCCATCCGCCAGTACTATAAGAAGGGCATCATCCGCAAACCAGACGTATCCCAGAGATTGGTGTACCAGTTTGTCCATCCAGTATGAGGGACAAGGAACAGCATGAAAGACTTTGAGGAGAGAGTGGGATCGAGAATGCACTGACCAACCCAAATGTAGATATACTGTATTGTATATTTTATAGTAAAAAGACATTTCAAATAGACCAAAGATGCTGAAGTGTCACTATGGCTTTGGCTGAATATGTTTTCAATCATAGTTGTAACAGATGTAATTCAACACCAATCAATTAAAAACACTGTGGGAAAGTGATTAATATAGTACAAAGTAATTATACATATACTGTGTATTACAGATTTAATACACTATATACACATATACATATATATTTTTGATATAAATCGTAACATCAGGCCAATAAAAATCGAAAACACATCTAGTCTGCAAATCAACATGTACAGTTTTCACTTTAAGAATTAAACTACATTAATTAGGTTTTCTGCAACTTGCTAATGTGTGCTTGTATTCACATTCTGAACTACAGTGATGGATCAGTGCTACGGTAGTGCTACCATAGTGCAGAGAACTAGCACAGTTGAAGGCTTTCCTGTGCATGGGCAAAACACTGAAGCCATTTTAGGACATACACAAACACAACCGCATAGGTAAAATGCATAGGTAAAAATACTGCCTTTGTGATTCTTGATTTTCTTTGGGTAAATCTTAACTCTCCCTCACTCATTACATCAAGCGAGGTAATTACTGTGACATCAGAGCTGCAGGAGCATCGCCCACAGGCATTTGTTTTATCTCTACATCTCAACCATGATATCCGTTTGTTTAAGAACCAGTTTTTCTTCTTCAGAATCGAGGGAATGATTATTAGATTGCTTCCTTTTTGGGTTTGGTCCTCACTGGTAAAAACACTCAGCTATCTCACATTAACCACCACAAAGCAGGGCACTTTCCTAATAAATGTTATGATATTTTTATATTGAAAAGGGTTTAATTTGATACAAACCTACTGTATGTAATTTTATAATACTTTGTGAATGTTTTTCTTGTTTGTACTGAAGTGTGCCTGAAGGAGGATCCATTATTTGTTCTCTATACTTTAATATTGAATGTGGGTCTGCCTGTTACCTTTAGGTGAGGTGAGATGTGTGGACATATGATCACTAAATGCTTATTAAATCCACTTATATTTCTTATATCTTGCTTTTGTCATTTTTATTATTTCTTATTTTCCAAAGTGCAAAGTTTCACATGGATTTAGCATTATCTGGCAGATATAAATCCAATTATTTTTTTTAAGAGGAACAATATAGCCACGTAGTCCTAGAATTACAGAAACTATTGATGATGCCCCACTGAGACTCAGTGTATTAAACTTATTTTGGTTTTGCCATTATACTTGCAATGTAATATACTAAATATTAGATTACTAACAGTAAATGTGAAGTGGAAGCAGCTTCTGTTTGCTGTGAGGTAATTGTTGTACCTCACCCACTTCCTTCAAAAACCACTGTCTGGATTAACATCCACACGGCAACTGTTTTTTATAATGACTAATTTCCTTTCACATTTGCATAATCATGTTTTTTTTTATATATTTTTTGTTGTTGTTGTATATGCTTTTAGAGGTGTGCATCAAACCAGGACTAAACCAGAATTAAACCACATACGGCTGGTAAATATTAAACAGATTCTGGATTTCTGGATTAATTTTATTTTATAGACTTATTTTGCAATTTACTCACATAGTGAGCAAACTACAAAATAAGTGAGTGTTTTCACATAGAAATAAGGAATTTTATTTTATTAAATGGCCAAAATTGGCCAATTTTGGGACATTCAAAACACAAACATGAAAAGAGGCAATTTTAAATTTCTTTCTTTTTGTTAAGATACTAAAAATATTTGGATATCTTATTAAACTAGATTTGAAAATATGAAAAAAATCTGATTTTCCTTCTTTTTTTTTTTGAGCTAAAACTTAATTAAATCTTACTTGGAATTAGATATCAAAAAATCTTTCTGCATGAAAATCTGATCAAAATCTTGTTAAGTAGAAGATTGTAATTGGTGTATGTAGGTCCTACTTTAAAGAGTCGTCCTTATGGGGGAAAATGCATTTTGAGAAAATGGTTTTAGCAATTACATGCAGTTACAATAAATAAATAAATAAATAAAATGTAGGTATTTATTACTTAGGTTTGTAAATGAGATATGAGATGACGTTTTGGTGGTGATGACGTGAGCATGGCCTTGTTATTCTTGTTCAGGGCTCTGTTTATGCCAACCTTTACTCTGTGCTATACAAATAACTTGGCCCAGTGGTCAATACAGGTTTGTAATGTTGTTTTGTGTTTCCACTTTGCATGAAATTGACACTATTACTTATGATACAATTTTGTCTTAACATCAGCTACACAAACTGCTCTGTGGGCATAAAATGTTTGTGCCTATTTTTGGACCCTCACCCACAGAAAACCACTGCTCTTAACCAGCTGTCACCTGCACTTGAACTGCTCCAAGTGAGGCACAAACTTTTCACACTATTTACAGATCTATGCAAGTTTGATCAGTGCAACTATCTGTTTAAAGGGCCCATATTACGTTGTTTTCTGATCTAGGTTATAATGTAATTTCCTCATCATAAGCCTACCTGGAGTGTTTTGTTTCATTCACACATGTTTAATGCACAAACCCTGTAAATCTAGGATGAGTTTTTCTCTCAAACAAAAAACACTCTTCATCCATCTTGTCATGTAATTCGGTAATACATGGAGTGCCCCTTTGTGTTTTTAAACTCTGTACACTTTCACTAGAATAGATCATTTCAAGTAAACTAAAAGTAAAAGGAGTTGTTAACTTGAAAACTACCATCACATGACATCATAAAGGAGGTAAAAAATAGAAAATAGTGCAATATGGGCCCTTTAAACATAGACCAATCATAGTGAAGTGAAGTTTATTTAGTTTTTAAATAGAAGAAAATGCAAAGTAAATGTAAATCATCAAATCATATTGCTCCGCCCTATTATAGAGAAATGATTTGGTCTAGATACTTGTGGAAAACAAATACAGTCTGTCCGTTTGCAGTCACCTATGCACCTTGAACCTGTAACTTCTCAGAACATTTGTGAAACTCAAGTGGAGGTGTTTTTACATCCGCTTTGCCCCATTCAGCTCTATCTTGTACAATAATCAGAATATGTGGTTGTTTCCATTTGCATGGACCAGACTGCAGACTGTGTTTTACAGACAGAACAAAATAAAGGAGAACACTTTCCGAAAGATCTCACAGCTGCTTTTTCCAGTGTAAAACCAAGAGAGTTCAGACTATGTTAAATGAATTCTGATTAAGCAGAATATATTTAGTATAAGATTCATATAGCCATTATGCATTTCTATGATTATTGTATGTATAAAGAATAAAACAATTGAATTACAATATATTAGACCCTGTTACTATCTTAATGAGTGATTTTTATATTACTTTGGCATAATTAGGCTGTAAATAATTAGTTATAATGTGTGACAGAAGATTGCATTTTTTTAAAGCTAAAAAAATTGCTGAATTGGAATATTTTGTTTTAAACAAAAAAGCTATAAATAAACAAGCAAATTGACTTTTTGCTTAGCGGGTTTTAAATAAAGGCAAGACAACACCCACCTTATATGAACAGAAACACTGTTGCTGTGAATTATTTCTTTATTATTTCTTTGCCTTTTTTAACACTTGCATACATTTATATATATAT
>KN494163.1:663-11993 GCA_000787155.1 Scartelaos histophorus | reverse complement strand
CTCTCTCTTCTCTCTCTCTCCTCTCTCTCTCTCTCTCTCTCTCTCTCCTCTTCTCTCTCTCCTCTCCTCTCTCTGTCCCTCTCTCTTACTCTACTTCCTGCACAGATAGACGAGTGAGGTGAGTCACTTTCTCCTGTCACAGCTCTGAGCCTCAACTCAAACCTCAGCAGCACTTTTACTCTCTCAGTTTTCCTCTCTCTTTCTTTTGTCTCTCTCTCTCTTTCTCCCTCTCTCTTTCCTCTGTCTCTCCTGACAGTCTTTAGCACAGCGGAGTCAGTGTCAGTACAGGCCTGTCACAAAACTTACAGATCAGCTATATTTTTGGGGTACAGTATTTATCAGTAAAGTATTTATTTCAATGTTTTGTTTTGGGGTTTTTTGCACAAATTTGGGATTATCCTGCATCAGAGTACTTTCAATATTAGTGTTTATTCTGGAGGTAGTATGATGATACAAATAATTTTAACTTGAATATCATAATCTTGAATAATTTATGCGTTCATATGTTTCCTATTCATCTTTAATTGGTGCTTTTTACTTTTGAATATTGATTTTCTATAACAAAAAAGATTCTGTGATACCTGCGTGTAGCTCAAAGTATTTTTAGACTGTGGGGGTGTGGGTACTATTGTCTCCTCTCTCTCTCTCTCTCCTCTCTCTTTTCCATTCTTCTTCTCTCTCTCCTCCATCCACCAGTTTCTCCCTTTCTCCTCCTACTTTTCGTGATATGACAGAATATCTCTCTTCTTCTTTCTCCTCCTGTATAAATATATGCCACTAAAACTTTCACAAACAGCCCATTTTTCTCTCTCTTCCTCTCCTCCTCACTCTCTTGCTTCCTCTTTCTTCCTTTCACCTCTTTTTACTTCTCTGTTTCTCCCTTTCAACTTCTCCCTTCCTCCTCTCTCTTATTTCATGGGGGTGTGGGTACTATTGTCTCCTCTCTCTCTCTCTCTCCTCTCTCTTTTCCATTCTTCTTCTCTCTCTCCTCCATCCACCGTTTTCTCCCTTTCTCCTCCTCCTTTTCTTGATATGACAGAATCTCTCTCCTCTTCTTTCTCCTCCTGTATAAATATATGCCACTAAAACTTTCACAAACAGCCCATTTTTCTCTCTCTTCCTCTCCTCCTCACTCTCTTGCTTCCTCTTTCTTCCTTTCACCTCTTTTTACTTCTCTTTTTTCTCCCTTTCAACTTCTCCCTTCCTCCTCTCTCTTATTTCATCTCTCCTCTTCTCTCTCTTCTTCTCTTTCCTTCTCCCAGCTTCCTCTCTTTTACTTCCCACCTTCTCTTCACCCATCTTTCCAACCTCTTCCTCCTTCTCCCCCTCTCTCTCTTTCTCTCCTACAATTGTCTCTTCTCATCTTCATCTTTTATTTCTCATCCTCTCTTCACCAAATCTTTCCAACTTGCCCCACCTCTCTCTCTCTCCTTCCCTTTCTTTCCCTCTTCCTCTCTCTCCTCCCTCTCTTTCCTCTTCTCTCTCTGTTTCCTTCCATCTTCCTCTGTTTTATTTATCATCTTCTCTTCACCCCATCTTTCCAATGAACCCCACCTCCTCCGATCTTCCTCTTTTATTTCCCACCCTCTCTTCACCACATCTTTCCCACTTGCCCCACCTCTCTCACCTTCTCTCCCCCTTTCTTTCTCTCTTCTTCCTTTCTCTCTTTCCTCTCCCTCCTTTTCTCTGTCTCTCTTTTCTCTCTCTAGCCTCCTCCCTCTTCCTCTCATCCTCCTCTCATTTATTTTATTTCTCACTGTCTCTTCACCCCATCTTTCCAACTTGCACCACCTCTCTCTCTTTCTCTCTCTCTCTCTCCCTCTCTCTTCCTCTCTTTCTGTTTTTATCTCCATCTCCCCCTCTCTCTCTCTCTCTCTCTCTCTCTCTCTCTCTCTTTCTTCTCCTCTTCTCTCTCTGTTTTCCCCCTCCACACAAAAACAAACCTAACCAGGTGTGAAAAGCTCTTAAATACACACTTTTATAATTTTACCCTTTTTTAAACTAATTTATTTTGTTCATTTTGTTTCATTTGAACATTCTGAACACTTTACTTTTTCATTATCCATCCTCTACGTTCCAGTTTTCTGCCCTTTCGCTAACGCTGTCAGGCTAATGCTGTGACCGATGAGCCGAGCCTTACCTTCCCAAGATGGCCGCCTCTCCTCCGTTCTGAAGTATTTGAAGTATTTATCATATTCGGAGTGCGAGCAGAGGGAGGGGCTTCAAAAAGGTCACAGTCATTTGTCCAGGAGCAAGATGGAGTGTGAAAATGCCAGAACCACGTCGTGTTTCAGACGTTTTCAAAATAACACAATGATAGAAATAAAGTCCTGGACTCGGCGTTGTTTTTTTAGACTTTTTAGACACCCAGGTATTTCACGATTTACTCTGTAAATGTATGTGTGCAAGTAGTAGTTGTAGCAATCGTTGTAGCAGTAGTCATAGTCGTTGTAGTATTAGTATTAGTATTAGTAGTAGTAGTAGTAGTAGTAGTAGTAGTAGTAGTAGTAGTAGTAGCAGTAGTAGTAGTAGTAGCAACTGTAGTAGTAACAGTATTAGCAGTAGCAGTAAAAGTAGTAGTAGTAGCAGTAGCAGCAGTAGTAGAATTAGTAGTAGTAGCATTAGTAGTAGCAGCAGTAATTGTGGCAGTAGTAATAGCAGGAGTAGTAGCAGTAGCAATAGTAGAATAAGTAGCAGTAGTAGCAGTACTGGTAATAGTAGTAGTAATAGCTGTAGTGATAATAGTGGAATTCATTGCTCAAGTTGTTAGTGGTGAGATCATGATATTCAGAATGATGGTAGTAGTAGCAGTATCAGTAGGAGTAGTATCAACGGAAGTAGTAATAGTAGTATTTGCAGTATCAGCTGTAGTAAAAGTCATGGTGGAATTAGTTGCTGGTAGTAGAAATCATTGCTAGTACTGGGAATTGCACAGTGTATATGCAGTAATCGTAAAGTGTAGGAATCAATAGTAGGAGACGTGGTAGAAGTAGTTGTTACAATAGTAGAAGTAGAAATGCAGTTGTATCGGAGTAGTTGCAATAATTGTTAAAACACTTAAGACTTTTTATTGTCCCCAAGGGGAAGTTTTGGACAATATTTTCATTTACACAGAGCTCGTCTGACACATACAGCAACAACACAACACAACACACAAAGACCCATTAGACACATTACAGTGCACCCGAGGGCCCTGTACATCCATCCTGAGGGCAGAGGGGTGAGGTGCTCCTGTAGAGGGTGAGGTGCTCCTGTAGAGGGTGAGGTGCTCCTGTAGTGGGTGAGGTGCTCCTGTAGCCTGAGGCCCTGTACCTGAGGCCCTGTACCTGAGGCCCTGTACCTGAGGCCCTGTACCTGAGGCCCTGTACCTGAGGCCCTGTACCTGAGGCCCTGTACCTGAGGCCCTGTACCTGAGGCCCTGTACCTGAGGCCCTGTACCTGAGGCCCTGTACCTGAGGCCCTGTACATGAGGCCTTGTACCTCCATCCTGAGGGCAGAGGGCTGAGGTGCTCCTGTAGTGGATGAGTGGCTGTGTATGTGTATATAGTGTAAATAGTATGTATAGTGCGTAAATAGTATGTTTATGAAGTAGTTGTAGAAGTATCTGTAGTTGGAATATTAATTTTATTAAATATAGTTGTTTTAGCAGTAGATTTGACAGTTGTAGTACTAGTAGTAATAGTAGTGGTAGTTGTAGAAGTAGTTGTAGTAGTCATAGTGTAACAGCTCTCTAGCTGTTGAAGTTAAAAAGCTAGTAGTAGTAGTAGTAGTAGTAGTAGTAGTAGTAGTAGCAGTTCAGCAGCATGTTTTCAAGTATGAAATGTCAGAGTCCAAACAAACTTTGTTCTTGTTCTTATCGCCTCAAGAACATGAACAAAGTGTTTATGTCGTGTTTACGAAGTATGAACAGGCCTTCAAAATGACAGGAGGATCTGTTCACATCAGCGGGGCTGAAATAATGAAATACAAACAAGGTTTGGCCTAAAGGATCGGCCTTTATTGGCATTGCCAGATATTAACCAAAACACCTCCCCACACTCGAGCACACCCCAGTGTACACCATCACCAAACAGAATACTACAGTAAACGATACACCATCACCAAACAGAATACTACAGTAAACGATACACCATCACCAAACAGAATACTACAGTAAACGATACACCATCACCAAACAGAATACTACAGTAAACGATACACCATCACCAAACAGAATACTACAGTAAACGATACACCATCACCAAACAGAATACTACAGTAAACGATACACCATCACCAAACAGAATACTACAGTAAACGATACACCATCACCAAACAGAATACTACAGTAAACGATACACCATCACCAAACAGAATACTACAGTAAACGATACACCATCACCAAACAGAATACTACAGTAAACGATACATAATCACCAAACAGAATACTACAATAAGCAATACACCATCACCAAAAAGAATAAAATAAACAATAAACAATTTGTAAGCAGTTCACCAAATCACCACGATATTACTCCCCGTAATCTGGTCCACAAGTCCCCAAAGTTTTACACACACTGTGTGAGCAAAGTGAAGCCGACAGCTATACTCACAAAACCGCACCTCTGAAGTTTCAATCCAGTTTGGTAACTTGCCCAAAGCCCAGCAGGTCCCACAGGAATATAATGTGATATATTCTGTATATTCTGTGTATTAGCTCCATGGACTTGACAGCTCTGGAGTGGGTCCAGGACGGTGTGTGACGTCAGAAGTATAAAGGAGCATACACAAAAAATTGTTTTACAAAGGTTCATCCCAGCTGAGAGAATCGAAGAACTGTGAGGACCTAAGTGCTCTTCACAGTAGTAGCAGCAGCAGTAGTCGTAGTCGTCGTAGTAGTAGAAGTAGTAGAAGTAGTAGCAGTAGTAGCAGTAATAGAAGTAGCAGTAGCAGTGGAATGATTTGCTTGAGTAGTAACCATAACACAGGACTGGTAATTGTACAAGAAGTAGTTGTTGTAATAGCAAAGTAGTGGCAGTAAAGCAGTGATAGATGGTGTATTTTTCCTATACTTTCACTTCTTGCAAACAGGCTCATACACAAACGTCTCTGTAGTGTTTTGTAAAGATGGACGACAAACTGGAGGGCTCTTCTCTTTCCCACAATGCATTTGTGCTGCTCTGCTCTTAATGACACCTGCAGCCTGTGGAGCGAGGGATAATCCAACACTCAGATAAACGACACATCTCTCTCTCTCTACCTTTTCTTTCTTCATCTCTCTCTCCTGTGTTAGTCCCAATCTTTCTCTTCCTTCCTTTCTCTTTTCTTTTTTTGCTTCCTCCTCTCACTCTTTCTCCCTCCTTTTTCTTTCAATCTTTCTCTCCTTACACTGAATTTCTTTTTCTCCCTCCCTCTTTTCTTCCCCTCCTCCCTCTCTCTCAGTATTGAGGCTGGAGTCTGCGTGGTGAATGTTAAACAGATCGATAGAGTTCTGAATGGAACCGGATCAGATCTGAGGATTTTCCATTAGAGCAAAAAGCATTTCAATTTAAAACCAGACTGCAGCCAATCAGGACACAGAGATTATTTAAAACCAGACGGCAGCCAATGGGGACACACAGATCATTTAAAACCAGACGGCAGCCAATCAGGACACAGAGATCATTTAAAACCAGACGGCAGCCAATCAGGACACAGAGATCATTTAAAACCAGACGGCAGCCAATCAGGACACAGAGATCATTTAAAAACCAGACTGCAGCCAATCAGGACACAGAGATCATTTAAAACCAGACTGCAGCCAATCAGGACACAGAGATCATTTAAAACCAGACTGCAGCCAATCAGGACACAGGGATCATTTAAAACCAGACTGCAGCCAATCAGGACACAGAGATCATTTAAAACCCAGACAGCAGCCAATCAGGACACAGACCATTTAAAACCAATGCGAAGGATAAGTTTCTGTTTGTCTTAACACCTCTGGGTGAATATAGATCTGCCTGAACAGTTTTTTGGATTAAAATGTTTGATTCATGAATAATAAAAAACAAATCAGTTGGCGTTTGATGTTTTAGTCCCATTTTAGGTTTACACAATGAAAAAAAAAAAGAATTTAGACGAGGCTTTGACCTTATACAGATGTGGTCAGTAGGTTAGTATGAATTAAAACGAAATAATTAGCATTCTACTTCTAGCAGTAAACCAGGACTGCACTTCTTCTTGGGCAGGAGGTCTCTGACAGAGCTAAACCAGGATTAAATCAGATCTAGAACAAGAGTAAAACCAGACTACTGCAGGTCTTAAGAACAGAACTACCCCTCCTCATGCTCCCTATATCTCTTCCCTCGTATATATATATCTTGGTATACCCCTCTCTGCTGATCCCTTGTATTCCCTCTCGTCTTTTCCTCCTCTCGTCTTCTCAGTTTGCCGTCTGTTCTGCCCTCTGCCCTCCTCTGGATCACATCTGTCTCAGACTCGCTCCCTTCTTCCAGTTAGTGAGTTTCAGTTTGTCAGTTTTTCACATACGAGTCACGAGTCAAATAAGGCTTCAGAAATACAGTATTACAGAGAAATTCAATTCAATTTCTCTTTATTGTCACATGTGCATATACAAGATATATAGCACAGATAAAATTGCTGTCCTCTCCCACATGAGTGCAAACATTTAAAAAACATTTAAAAAAAGAAGAGAAAATGTGCAAACGACAAGAAAAAAAAAGAAAAGTGCAAACCAAATAAACGTTAAGTAACATTCAAATATAGACAAAACAAAAACAGAAACATTCAAGTATAGACATATATATAATAAATAAACAGTTATTGATTGTCCATATAAAAAAATATAGAGATATATGTGCCAAGTATATGAAGTAATAGTTTTTTTTGATTGTCCATATAAGTAGAAAGTGAGGTACTACGAAAGGATTAAAGTCCCCAGCAGGTTTTCGTGTTTTTCTAATTCCGACTTGGTTTGGTGATATTAGTTGTGGTCAGTACTTCATGTCATGGTTTTACATGACGTATGGAAATGTTTTTGAGAAAAGTACAAAAATACAGGAAGTAGCGCTGAGTATTAAAACAGAATCTCTTTATGTCATTAACACAGAAAATTCGAAATTAAACCACTCAAAATTAATCCGAAGAGAAAAATTTTGCATAAAGAATCCAATTTTCTGACAGTTCTTTATTTAACAAAATAAAGGTGTTCTCATTTATTTATTTTTTTACTTTTTTCTCGGACAGTAGCTCAGTTGGTGGAGCGTTTGTCCACTGATCAGAAGTTCTGCTCTCGACATAAAACATCACTCGTTGTGTGGTCAGATTCACTGCTGAATGCTGTTGTTGTGTCCTTGGGCAAGACACTTAACACATTTCCTTGTGGTAAAGTGCTCTGAGTGCCTTAAAAGTGGAAAAACGTTGTATAATAATGTGACCGTTTACTATTTGCTTACATTATGGTCACATATGTATATAACCTGGAAGTGAAATAATAAACTTAAGCAGAATAAACTACAAATTTCTCTGATCTGTTCAAGATTTTCGAAATTATATCAGGTTCTTCATCTTGTTTTTAGATTTATTCTCTACTTACTAGGTCTGAGACGCTTCATTCTAGTCTAGAGGGAGTTTATTTTAATGATCTTGCTGCGGGGACAGATAATTTCACTACTTTTAAGTCATTTTCTGATAGATTTAAGCTTTTATATCTCAAGTTTGACCAAGCATTTCTCAGTGAAACAAAAAATCAAGACAAAACTAGGCAATGTTTAATATAATGATGCTAAACGAAAACTGGGAAGCACTCAGATATTCCTGTATATACTGACATTTTGCAAATTAAAGTAAAAGAAGTATTATTAGCTTTGAATATCCTTTTAGATACGTATACTGACATTTTGCAAATTAAAGTAAAGTAAGTATTATTAGTAAGTATTATTATTATAAGTATTATTAGCTTTGAATAACCTTTTAGATCCAACATTTTGAGGACTTTTTTCCCCATTCAAAAGATATAATATTTCGTTTGAAATTGCTAATCGCTATGGCAACTGTTATAATATGTCGTCGTTCTGAAACCCATGAATGATTGTGGTGGAAAGTACGTTTAAATGGTGAACAGGTTTTCATTTAAAGACGCATTGTGTAACTTTTCTGGTAAGAAATACGTACGTACATGGGTTTTGATATTTTTGAAGAACCTAAATATATAAGAAGCAACATGGAGTTAGTATCTCATGGTTTTTCAGCTCTGTTTGATCCGAATCAGGAGGAAGGGTTCACAGAGGGTCCCAGCGGCGGCATAATGTCAGATGCCCTTCCGCAGAGACGGGGACATGAGCAGGTCTAAGCACCGCTTAGACCTGCTTCAAGTGAGCTTCACATCTGCTCACTACAGGTTGTTTCTTGCATTTTTGCTGGTTTCTTTTTTTCTCTTCGACATTTGGATTAAATTCTATCTCTTCACCCAGATGTCTGACAGCACAAGACAATCCCAGAGTCTTAAGTCATGGTTTAGTTGCAGTTTAAAGTCTTGGTTTACTTCTGTTGTTCTTCTGCTGTACTTCTGTTGTACTTCTGTTGTACTTCTGCTGTACTTCTGCTGTACTTCTGCTGTACTTCTGTTGTACTTCTGCTGTACTTCTGTTGTACTTCTGTTGTACTTCTGTTGTACTTCTGCTGTACTTCTGTTGTACTTCTGTTGTACTTCTGTTGTACTTCTGCTGTATTTCTGGTACACTTCTGTTGTACTTCTGTTGTACTTCTGTTGTACTTCTGCTGTACTTCTGTTGTACTTCTGCTGTACTTCTGTTGTACTTCTGCTGTACTTCTGCTGTACTTCTGTTGTACTTCTGTTGTACTTCTGCTGTACTTCTGTTGTACTTCTGTTGTACTTCTGCTGTACTTCTGTTGTACTTCTGTTGTACTTCTGCTGTACTTCTGTTGTACTTCTGTTGTACTTCTGCTGTACTTCTGTTGTACTTCTGTTGTACTTCTGCTGTACTTCTGTTGTACTTCTGTTGTACTTCTGCTGTACTTCTGTTGTACTTCTGTTGTACTTCTGCTGTACTTCTGTTGTACTTCTGTTGTATTTCTGTTGTAGCCCTGGTTTAGTCCTGGTTTAGTCCTGGTTTAGGTTTAATTTAGTCCAAGTTTGGTCCATATATTTTCAGAAGGTTTAGTCCCTGTGAGTAGCAGGTTCCAGACCAGTCTAAAGTCTTGGTTCAGTCCTGGCATAGTCATGATTTTGTCCCCATCAGTCCAAGTTAGGTTCTGATCTAGTCTAAATTCCTGGTTCAGTCTTGGGTTTGTCCTGGTTCAGTCCTGGTTTAGTCTCTGTGATTCCAGCAAGTTCCAAACAGACTGAAATTCTGCTTTAGATCCTCAGACTGGTCTAAAGTGCTGGTTCAGTCCTGGTTAAGTGAGTAGGTTCCAGACCAGTCTAAAGTCTTGGATTAGTTCTGGCATAGTCATGGTTTTGGTCCAGGCATAATCTAAAATTCTGGTTCAGTCCTGGTTTAGTCTCTGTGATTCCAGCAGGTTCCAGACAGTCTAAAATCCTGGTTTATATCTGCAGACCTGTCTAAAGTGCTTGTTTAGTCCTGGTTTAGACTTGATTTAGGTCTGATTTAGTCCAGGTTTGGTCTATATGTTCCCAGAAGGTTCCAGACCTGGTTTAGTCCCTGTGAGTCTAGCAGGTTCCAGTCTAATCTAAAATCTTGGTTTACTTCTGCTGTAGTTCTGTTGTAGCCCTGGTTTTGTCCTCGTTTAGTCCTGGTTTTGGTTTGATTTAGTCCAAGTTTGGGTAGTATGTTTCCAGAGGGTTCCAGACCTGGTTTAGTCCCTGTGAGCTGCAGGTTCCAGACCAGTCTAAAGTCTTGGTTTAGTCCTGGCATAGTCCTGGTTTTGTCCCTGTCAGTCCAGGTTAGGTTCTGGTTTAGTCTAAATTCCTGGTTCAGTCTTGGTTCCATCCTAGTTCAGTCCTGGTTTATTCTCTGTGTTTCCAGCATACCAGGTTAGGTTCTGGTTTAGTCTAAATTTCTGGTTCAGTCCTGGTTTATTCTCTGTGTATCCAGCATGTTCCAGACAGTCTAAAATCCTGGTTTAGATCCTCAGACCAGTATAAAGTGCTGGTTCAGTCTTGGTTCAGTTCTGGTTCAGTCCTGGTTTAGTCCTGGTTCAGTCCTGGTGATTCCAGCAGGTTCCAGACGGTCTAAAATCCTGGTTTACATCTTCAGACTGGTCTTAAGTGCTGGTTTAGTCCTGGTTTAGATCCTGGGTCCAGGTGAGGAGCCGCAGTTTGTTTCACTGACACAAAATCGATGGAGCTGTGAGCAGTGAAACATGTCGACACGAGCTCAGACTGAGACTGTGAAGAGAAGAGGATTAAAGGAGGAAAATGAAGCTACAGCTATAAGAAATATCACGAGTTATGTTTTTTATAGTTTAGGACTGAATTCATGTTGAAGATGAAATGGATAAATGTGAAATCTATAATAAATACAACAGATTTCATGTCCAAACAGTTTCCTATTCTCTCCACGTCTGTCTCTGATGTTTGTTACATTTTCTGCAGTTTCGTTCCTAAATCCTCCTTTCATCTATGTCCTTTAGGATTACCGGGTGAACATCTTCCTCCGTCAGCAGTGGAATGACCCCCGTCTGGCCTACAGCGAGTATCCGGATGACTCCCTGGACCTGGACCCCTCCATGTTGGACTCCATCTGGAAGCCTGATCTGTTCTTCGCCAACGAGAAAGGAGCCAACTTCCACGAGGTCACCACCGACAACAAGCTCCTGCGCATCTCCAAGAACGGAAATGTGCTCTACAGTATACGGTGAGGGACAAAATACATCCATACACACTGGACTGTTCACAAATGCGTCACGTTCTATGAAGACAGACTGATCATTTAGTTATTTTATTGCTTTTTTTTAACCTTTATTCATATGTTTGTCTGTCTGAAGACTTTTGGGGGCTATGGATTTGAGCTCTTGGTGTGGGAGCCTGTGGTTGGGACGAGGACTTTGGGTGCTTGTCTTATCCTGTCCAGTTTGTCTTGTTCTATTCTGTCCTTTCTATTTCTGGAAGCTTTGTCCGTCACACATGTCCTGCCGGTGTCCTGTCTGCCCTGTCTATGTCCTCTCTGTTCCGTCTGTCCTGTCCATGTAACTGTTTGTCCTGGTTTTGTTTTGTTTTGTTTTGCTTAATTTTATTTTATTTATTTATAATTATATTTTGTCACTGTTTTGTCATTGTGGTTTAATTTGGGTTGAATATTATTATTATTGTTTTATTTGTGTTTATTGTTTAATTTGTTGACCGAGATTATGAATAAAAAAATAAA
>KN494161.1:6403-19993 GCA_000787155.1 Scartelaos histophorus | reverse complement strand
TGTGTGTCTGTGTGTGTGTGTGTGTGTGTGTGCGTGTGTGTGTGTGCGTGTGTGTGTGTGTGTGTGTGTGTGTGTGTGTTGTCAGTGGTGGTCAGAGGGGCCGATGGTGCAGATTGGCAGTCTCATTTTTGTCAGTCTGCCCCAGGGCAGCTGTGACTACAATAGTAGTTTGTCACCACCGAGTGTGAAGTGAATGAAGTGAATGAATAATGATCTGTAAAGCATATTAGAGTGTCCAGAGAAGTCATATATAAAACAAATAATAAAAAACAAATTATTATTATTATAAGAAACCATGGCAAACGAGAAATTCCATGTGTTAACTGGACAAATGTTTATTTAGGTTGTAAACATTTCGCAGCTCAATTTCTCTTTTGCCATTAATTCTACCTGGATCCCTGGAGGAATTCTACACATGTGAAAATGCATGTTTTTCATTTTACATGTACAGCAGTGAAAACATCTGTAAAAGAATGAACAAGAGATTGGTGCATTCTAGACAAAACAATTGCATCTCTATGGAGACAAGCATCAGAAAAGTTACCAAGTGCACCTTTAGATTAGGTCCTCCTGACAGGCTGCTCCAAGAATGAATTTCCTTCATGAGGGATCATTAAAGTAAACCTGCACCTGATTTTCAACTATCAAAGTGTTCATGGACATTGCTACTGATAGAAATCTTCAGGTCTCACATTCTACTGTCTGAAAACACACCAGTCCCACTCTCACCAGCCCTCCACCTCCCACCACCGCTCCACCGGGAACACACTCCAGATGTCAGGTTTGGAGGGGGATGTGGGGCCTGTTAAAATGATGGGGCAGATAAGAACCCTGCAGAGGTTCAGTGTGAGCTCTCATTGGTCATTTGGTCAACTGGGAGCCCCATCCATCGCTCAGTCTGTTTACCCTGGTGATAGACCCAAGGGCCCCCAGTCGCAGAGGTAGAGGGGAGGGCAGGACAGTGATTTATACAAACTCAAGCTGAAGTGAAGGAACAGAGTGTAACGTGAGGAGGGGGTACTGTTGTGCAGCAGGTTAAATGCCCAAGACTCTAAAGAGGAAGTGAATGAGTAACCCACAGGACGAGGGTCACAGGAGAGCGGGCGCGTGTGGAGAGACAGGTAGATAAGGTTCGTGCTAGTAAGCTCCAGAGGGACGCTCTGCTGTGATTGGTAATTTCAACTGATGGAGTTTAGAGATAACGGTTAGGACTCTGATTACGGTTAAAGTTATTGCTAAAGCTTCTATATTGCACCAAATGGAGTTCAAAATGCTCTGTTCCACTTTGTGATGTCATTAAATGATAAGTGGCAGCTGTCATTTACCTTTTGATCAGTAGAGAACTGGTCTGAAATTATCCACATGATTCTAGTGTAGGTGTATGGAGAATAAAAACACATTACATTATTTCCATTTGAAAAAAGACTCAGAACTCAGCCTAAATGTGCAGGGTTTGTGTGTTAAATATGTGAGAATGAAACAAAAAACTTTTAGTTTCATTCTCACATGTTTGTGATGAGGAAACAACATTAGAGGAGAGATCAGAAAATATGTGCCCTTTAAGCTTAGAAGCAGGATTAGTGCATTTTGTATTTCTCCTAAGGAGTGTATTGTAGACTCACTTTGCATCTACTAATAATAAGTATTTTTATTTCTCATCAACATGAAAGTAACCGTCCGAAAAAAAGTACCTGCAGCCAGTCATGAAATGGAAACCTGAAACTTTTTGCGCTGATGCAGATTAAAAAAAGGTGGAATCTGACTTACAACTGTTATATCCCAATAGAAAGGTCCACAGCCACTCTAGAGCTGATGATTGACTTCATGTCCATATGTTTTATTCAAGTGTCTTCAAGGACATCAAGGACCTGAACTACAAGAATCAACAGAGTGGGATTTCCCAACACTTAACAAAACTCCTAATGTCCTCACCCAACCCACTGATACAGAATCCACACATACCTACGACCTCAACAATGCAACTACTGGGGCTAATTGTTCTCCACAACGACTTTCTTCTCATTTGTACCTCTTTTCAGATGTTGCAATAGTAACTGTCGTTCCTCTATTCAACCATTATCAAAATGAACGGAGTGAAACTAAAACTTCAGAGAGGCTTTGACTGAAGAACTGACTAGACACTAACACTAACCCACCCAGCCAATACCACATGCACCCTCAGACTGTATGTATGGACACAGCTAACTTGCTAGCCACTACGTTGTAAATAGGGCACAAACTGGTTTCTTCGAGTTCTGGTTGCATCTGACTTCTTTTGAAAAAGCGTGGCCACTCTCTCTGCTCTACATGATCCTGTTTTTTTTTTTGTTTTTTTTTTCTGTAAATCAAGATATGAATACCAATATTGATACTTTGACTTTAAATATCTGCAGATACCCGATAGTAACTGACACCAAAGGTAGGGATGAAAAATGGTGCTTATTTGTTTTAACTTATCACAGGAACTCAAATTGTGTTTGTAACTCTTACTTAGCTTTCAGACCACCACATTGCACATTTTTCTGATCTGACCAAGATTTTAAAATTTATATCAGATTATTCAGCTCGTTTGCAGATTCATTATCTACTTAATAGTTCTGAGACCGATTCATTCCAGTCTAGAGGTAGTTTATTTTAAGATAACGTGTCAAGTAAAATGATCTGTACATGCAACAAGATATTTTCACTACTTTTAAGTCATTTTCTGATAGATTTAAGTTTTTATATATTAAGCTTTTTTGCAGTGTACTGACCGTTTCCATCTGAATAAAACTTAAGGGGATAGTTTGGGTTTTTTGACATGAATCTGTATGTCGTTCCCGTCATCAGTGTGGTGCATAAACACTGACCCGACAGTGTCCCATGAGCCGAGTTCTTTTCTTCTCAAAACAATATGTGTTCAAAAGAGCAATACATTTGCATCACAAAACCATTGTCAACGAAAAAGTCAAACCTCATAATCGCTTGGTGCTATTTTTTCTCAGTTCGTATCACTGCGCTGCCCCCAGGTGAAGCCTGTTTCACTGTGTTTACAGCTTGGAAAGGTAACGGCAACATGTCTGACTATGACTAAAACTTACAAAAGCTTATATACTTATTGCTCGCTCACATTAGCTCTCAAATTAGCTCTCATGTTAGCTCTTTCACGTTGCAGCGTCATCGGTCTGAGCATGTAAACACTGCCAAACAACTGAAAAAAAGTGTTGGATCCGTGCATGGCTCTTAGCTTGCAGCAACAGTGCATTGATACGAGAGGATAGAAAATAGCAAAACAATGGGGTCTGACTTTTTTGACGGTTTTCAACACATATTGTTTTGAGAAGACAAACTCTTTATTTTTCGCATCTCCAGCCAACTTGCCGGAACTACTTTCACCAGCACCAAAACTGGGCCAGAACTCTTCTCACGGGACACTGTTTGGGGTAAGTCAGTGTTTATGCACCACACTGTGACGGGGATGACATACAGATTAATGTCAAAAAACCCAAACTATCCCTTTAAACATTATGGGACATTCTAGGCCAAAATCAGCCTGTAAATAGCCGTGGTAAAGACCCAACCAGGATATCGGCTTAACTGATAATGTATCATGGAACTGATACATGATCCAGCTCATTTTTCAGTATCACAGATATTCAATACCTGTATTATTATATATCGGTTCATCCTTATAACAGGCCAATCAGGTGCGTTCTTTCCTCAAGGTCTTTGCAGCTCGTTGCTAAGTGACGTGTCAGACCAGCAATGCCAGGGAGGACCTTCACCATCCTCACTCCTGATTGGCTCTTTGGTTGCACACACAGATTTCCAGATGTGATCCTTAGTTACTGTTTAGCCGCTATAACTGCTCACCGTTATTCGTTTCATTTGGTTGCCGCTGTGGGTGACATCACACTCCTTCAGTTCACTTCTTTCTACAGCCTGCACCACTGTTTCCCTAAAAGGCACTTGAGCTGCTAAACTCTCACTCAAACATATGTCCACATCTGACACGTACAAACAGCCCCAATAAACCGCTCATATTACTGTACTTTCTTAGACATACAGCCCGGATTTCACACTGCGCAATGTGATTTCAATTTGTCCAAAATGTCTGCTCCCCTCTCTTTCCCCTTGCTCCCTCCCTCTTGCTCACCGCTGGAGCAGTGGCCATTTCTGTACCTCACGCTGGGCTTTTGAGGCGTTCGGGAGCGCGCATTCACACCAGCGCTCAGGAGTAACAATGGAGGAGCGGTGATGAGAGTGACGGGCGGACATTACCCAGCAGGCTTTGTGTGGGAGCGAGGGATGGAGAGTGGGCAGCGGAGAGAGAGAGAGAGAGAGAGAGAGAGAGCAGGGTCAGTGCGGAGGAGAGCTGACAGGTCCGGAGAATGAGAGAGTAATAAGGTTTAATCTGTGAGCGGGTGTCAGAACCAAACGTTTGACTGTCAAGGTGAATAGAGTACGCTCAGAACAGGACACGCTAAAGTGGAATTATCAGGAAGTACAATTAACACATTTTGGATTTACTATCGAATATTCAAAAGCTCAAAGTACTCCAAAAATACTACATACTACAACTACTGCTACTACACAGCAAAAACTGGAGGGTTAAAATTTCAGAGTAAAATATTTCAGAGTTGTTCTTAAACTCAAAAGAGTTATTTTAACTATTTCAGAGTTAAATGGACGTTCGAGGTGGGGTTATTTGCCCGAGTTGATATGGCTAAAGTGAATTCAGCTTTCACTAATGTTAATTCAAATTCCACTAGTGTTAATTTGGCCCCTCCCACCACTATAAACTCATGTGAGAGAAGACCCGTTTGAATCAGTTTTGTACATAATTTCATCTTAAATTAGCTCAAATAAAGTGTAAAAATAAAACACCTCTGTGTGTTGTTTCGCTAAATCAGGATAACCCTACACAGTGTTATCTGTTTACTCTCAAAACATTAGTACAACTCTTGATTTTGGGATTAAACAAGAACCATAGTCCAGTGTTACTTAATTAACATTTCCAAAAATGTTTAATTAACAGATTGGACTCATATAAAATGTTAAAATTTATTCTGTGAGAGTCGGTTTTAACACTCCAATTTTTACTGTGTACACGAAAAGAGGGAACAGTGCAACCTAATCTGCACACTCCCATGGTACACACTATAACACAGTATATGTTGGAGCTGGACCAACACTGAGGAGAGGAAAGAGCTCCTGCCCAAAGTGACTGTCAAATGAATTCTAGTGGAACCATCGCAACATTCAAGCAGGTCCAGACACATCCAGCTGAGAAGAAATACATCCACAAATACACAAAGCTCTTACCTTCTGCATGTTCAACGGACACAAAATAGCTCTGCAACACCTGTCTACAAGTGACGCCATGTTTGTTTTGTTCAGACATTTCACCTTTGGCTTCTTAACCACCATGCCAGATGCTACGCCGTGTTATGTTAAGATTAAGAAAATAAAGCCGTTCCTCTGGTCTACAAGTTGTCAAAAGTATCAAATATCAAATCCTACTAAGTCTAGTATTGAGACAAAATGAAATTTTTTCCAGACGTCAATACTAAAAAGTCCCATTGACAGGACAAAAATGAACCTTTCCTGAATAGATTTAGAATGATCTTGCGCTCAAAACCTCCCTGCACCACTGAGGGAATACACAGATATAAGGCCACACTCAAAGACAAAAAAAGTATTAGCATTTAAACTGAAAATCATATCCTGTTGTCTAAAGAAAGAGTAAGTTTATTATCATTGTGCTGTCAGAATCGATACATTGAATATAGTGTATTCCTTAGAATCAAAATCAAGCGTGAAATGTTAATGTCATGCCAACACTGAAGCACTTCGAGATGAATAAACCAAATGAATAATATTCAAACAGTGAAAATGATTAGAATCCCGCTTTGGTCCTCGTTCAGTGAACACAGCTAACTCAGCGCTGCAGATATCCCTCACACTGGATACACACAGCGCTCAGTAAACACACTATCACCAGTGTGTGTGCTAAAGCTAATCAAAGGCCCCCTCCATCAGCGCGTCGCCACTCCAGCCAAGCTCATTCAAACACACTTATTTATTCAATTAAAGGAGACAATGTCGAGGCCCAGAATTCATCCCTTTTAACTGCTGCCAGCGCAATATGGCCGCTCCCACATCCATATTAAAGACCCCAGTGTTTTCATTAAAACACACACACACACCAAACAAAGCAGTCGCTCACTTGGCCTAAAATAATCTACACACACATGCACACAACCTGCAGCTGTTTTACACACATTTATTATTCAGAAAGGATGATATTGGGAAAATAACTCTTCAGTATGGAACATTTAACGAGTGGTTTGAAAGCACACAATGGGTGAGGATGCAGTGAGAGCTAATGCATCGCTGCTTTAGGTGGTTGGTTTGGGTGGTGTGACCTTGGGCGGTGGTGGACAAAGAGGAGAAGTGGGTCAAACATGCAAAAAGATGTGGTTATGAAATAGACTGTGTTTAAGTAATGGACTGAATTTAAAGGTCCAGTGTGTAACTAACTAACTGATTCTAATTGATACTTCAGAACATTCTCCAGGTTTTATGGTCACATTTTCTCTACCTTCAAGGCTTGAAGCACTTTATAACACTAGGGACAAAGTCAGTTAAATGTCTTGCCCAAGGACACAACATTCATATGTGGGAGCTGGAATCGCCCCGCCAACCTGTGTGTCAGTGAGCTAAAGTCACCCACACCATACTGTGGAAGATTATAGCCCAAGAAACAACTTCTCCATGGAAACTAGCAGAAGACAGGTTTGTGGAAATGCAAGCCCATAGTTACAGAGTGAGTGAGAAGACTGTGCACTTATAGTTTAAATTCCTTAAAATACAGATACAGAAATATTAATATATACGCCAGATGTATAACATTTATCTGATTGTAGTGTTTGTCTCTCAATATTTGCTTTCACTGTGTACTGTCTGTTGTTTAAATAAACTTTTTTTTTCTCTTTCTCTGAGTGTCTCCGCTGTTGTGATTCCTGTTTGCAGCATGGTGGCTAGCGCATTAGCTGTGTCCATGTCTCGACAAAATAACAATCATTTTATTTCAATTGTATTGAGATAAACCGAGATGTCAACCGAAACAGCATGATTTCACAAACCCCCAAATCCCCCCAGACATGTCCAGACCCATCAGTACTGTCTGAATGAGTCCAAGGACTGTACTACAGTCACAGACCGAGGGCAGTACTACAGTCACAGACTGAGGGCAGTACTACAGTCACAGACCGAGGGCAGTACTACAGTCACAGACTGAGGGCAGTACTACAGTCACAGACCGAGGGCAGTTCTACAGTCACAGAGTGAGAACAGTACAGTAGATGGTGTATAGTTGCAGACAGGGGAGGGGTCCTTCATGATGCTGGGTAAACTGCAGCACTTAAACATTGTTATCCATGGGTTTCAATGATGGAAAAGTAGAAGTATTGACACAACAATAAACAATTTAAACCTAAATATTAAAGCATTTCAATGGTGAGCAGTCCTCAGAATGTCACCTAGAATGGGAATCTGAAACCTGTGAATCAGGAATAATAAATAAGAGATGATTCAAGTTGGTTTAAGGACAGTCCAAACTTTTATCAGCCTTAAAACCACAGACTGTACAGAACTGAGTGTGAAGTCACCCATAGTGTTCCACTCTGACCAAATAAAGCTAACTGAGGCTGGAGGTTTTAGTGGATAATTTTAGATGCTGTGGTCACACGGCAGAATGACCCACTGAACACTGCCACTACTCACTAATACTGTACAGATCCATATTAATGCAGACATACTCTGAAAAATCAACTTTTCTGAACTTTTAACCATGTTACAGTCATTCCCTTCTCATTTACACTCTAAAGTTGTGTTTGGAGTCATATGTGCATGTCTCAACAGTCTTTAATGACTTATTTTCAAGATGCCATTTTGACAATCAACCATTTCCCCCCCATTGGCACACGCCCACTGTGACATACTTAGTTCTCCAATTTTGTTTTCGAATTATTCCCCAATTTGATCTTCTTTCGGTAATACACTCAGGATTCTGTAGCATCATTTAGTCATTTTGGTGCAATTGAAAATAATCCTCCGTTGTGATGTCGTTTACAGCGACGTCAGTTCCATTAGGCACCACAGTTTTCTAACAAAGAAGTCAGCCCACTTGTTTCTTTTATTATGTAATTTTAGATGAATATTGTGATTTAAAAATGTCCAGATATAAAATAATGACAAATGGGTGTCAGAGATTATAACAGAGTGCAGACACAAGCACAATATGTTTTCTTGAATATAACAGATAAACCAGTCCTGGTATGTTTTTGACACCAGAACCATCAGCATCATTCATGACTTTAAAAAGTCCACTTTGCAGAAACTTACCTCTTTAATGTCAAAATGGATTCCAGTGATTTTCCCATCAAATGTCCACTCCTCCTATAGCGGACTCACTCTGGCTTCGGGCCCAGCCAAATGCACACTAAGCTCCCAAACTCCATCACTGCTCTGGCCTCACTCCAGACCCTCACATCCTGACATATTCCATTCTTAGTCAAAGTCTGGCTCCAGGCTCACTTCTGTTCACCTGTTACATTAATATGGATCTGTACAGGTGCTGTCTGCATCTAATTATGAAGTATTTTATTGTCCAATAATCAGGAAGTGCACTTTAGCATGCAAGCTGTTGTTGTGAAAAGCACTTATAAGCGCATAAGGTGCATAAGGTAAGTGAGGAATAACTTTGGACACTGCAAACTGTGAGCAAAGTTTGTCAGAGAGAATATCAGGCCCCAAGCTTAGTGTGCTAACGTCACTGTAGCTGTTCTGTTTCCCTAGGCCAGTGTTAGCAGTGCTCCTGTACTTGTTGAAGTTGGTACATGAAAAAGAGATGGAGATGTGGTTTACAGAGTTTACTGTTACAGTGGCAACGTTTACATGATGGTTTTTAATTTAAAATATTCTCCTTTGAGTTGACGTGGAAATAATAATTCTGAATGTGGAAAACACATTAAATCGCCTTAGCGAGCAGTGGATGAAAGTCCCAAGAGACTGGATCGGAGGAGCTGGATCGTCCGGATCGAGTCAGAAGGACGACTCGACGAGCACCAACCACCGTGATTATTTTAAAGAAGAAGAAATATTTACATGATACAGGAAGAAATTAATTCAGCCTTAAAATCGGAATAAACCACCCACTTACTTCAGAATTAAGTTTAGTTCTGAATAATCATTTTCATTAGATTTTAAGTGTTTATATGGTCTTTTAAATTTTTATTCTGAATTAAATGATTTTATTTTGAATTAAAGTTCTTATGTAAACCTGGAAAGTGTTTGACAGCGATTATTCACAGACACAGTGGGAGAAGAGCTCTTTCCAAGACTCCAAAAGATCACAAACTCCACATATCAGTCACAACTCGTCTTTGGTTCTAAGTTGAATCTGTGTCTCTGTTTTACTTTGAGATTTTGAACTATGACTGCATATTTTCTGGGTTTGGCTCCTAGACTTTATATATAAATGGACATAGCTAACCTGCGGGCCACTGGGTTCTAAACAGGAAGTGAGCATGGGGGCGGTCATCTCTCTCTTAAAATGTCTTAAAATGTTGGTATTAACCCACTCTACATGATCCTGATGTTTTTATCTAATATTTTGTCCATAAATAAAATGCAACACCCAATGTGGAACTTCACCCCTATAACCGCAAGTGTCCTTGAGCTTCGTTTGACTGGAGCTGCTGAACACTGTGGGTCACGTCACACTCACACCTCTTTACACAGCTCTGATTACAGCTTTTAATTGAGACAAAACAAGCGCACCCCTCCAGGCGTCCTCCAGCTGCAGGTGTGATTCCCCAGCGCCCTGCCCTGTGTGGGTCTGTTAAACGCTGTGCCCGGGGACGTTTGATTTCTCCACACTGCACTCCCTCCTCGCTCCTCGCTGACAGATTGGGAGAATAAGAGGAGCTAATTGGGGAGGATGTTTGTGTAGTGATGAGGTGTCATTTTCAAACGCACCACCGGCCTCTTCATTTCCCCAACACGAACAAGCTCATAATGCCAGAGAGGGAAGGAGGAGAGAGCGAGGAGAGGGAGAGAGAGAAAGGGTGGAGAAGAAAAGGAGGAGGGAGAAAGAGAGAGAGAAAAGGAGGAGAGAGAAATAGAGAGAGAGAGAGAGAGAGAGAGAGAGGAAAGAGAGGGAGAAAGAGAGGATCAATGGAAAGAGGGAGAGGAGAGAGAGGGAGTTGAGAGAGGAGAGTGGAGGGAGGATAGAGGGAATCGGGAGAGAGAGGGGGAGAAAGAGAGGAGGGAGAGGGAGAAAGAGGGGAGAGAGAGAGAGAGAAAGAGGATGGAGAGATAACAAAGGGGGGATAGGGGGAGGAGGTAGAGAGAGAGAGGAGGATGAGAAAGAAAGCAGGGAGAGAGAGAAAGAGAGGAGAGGGAGAAGGAGGAGAGAAGATAGAGACAGCGGAGGGAGGGGGAATAAAAGGGAGAGAGAGCAGATGGAGGATAGAGGGAGGAGGGAGAGGGAGAAAGACAAGAGAGAGGGAGGAGACAGACAGACAGAGAAGGGATGATAGGAAAGGAGGAAGAGAGAGAGAGGAGGAGGAGAAAGGAAGCAGGGAGGTAGAGAAAGGAGGAGAGAGAGGATGGAGAGGAAGAGAGTGAAAGGAGGGGAAGGAAGGAGAGACAGAGAGAGGGGAGAGAGAAAGAGGATGGAAGGTTAGAGAGAGCAGAGGGAGGATAGAGGGAAGAGAAAGAGAGAAGGGAGAGAGAAAGAAATGAGAGAGGGAGGAGAAAAAAGGAGGGAGAGAGAGAGAAAGAGAAGAGAGAGAGAGAGTAAGTTGAGCGAAAGAGAGGGAGGAGAGACAGCGACAGAGAGAAGAAAGAGAGAGAGAGGGAGGAGAGTGAAAAAGAGGGAGGAGTGAGAGGCAGAAAGAGGGAGAAGATTGAAGAGGAAAGGGAGAGAGAACATCACGCTGGTGTCAAGAGAGGCAAAGAGAGTGGGGGGGTCAGAGAGAGATGGGGAGAAAAAGAGAGAATATTCAAAAGATCCTGGGTGAAAGGGAGAGAAGGATAAGAGACAGAAAGAAGCAGAGAAAGCAAAGAGAGAGCGGGAAGACATACGTTTGAAGCTCAGGTCAGAAGAATAGAAAGAAAAAAGAGAGACCAACAAGAGACAGAAGAGAGAGGAGCAGAGAGAGAGAAAGACAAAAGACATATTTGAAGGCCAAGACTGAGAGAAAGAGGGAGAAGATAAAGAGTAAAAAAGAGAAGCAAAGATAAAGAGAGAGACGACAAATGTTTAAATCTGAGGACAGAGAGAAAAAAAGAGAAAAGAAAGAGAGAGACAAAAGAAAGTAAAAAGAGAAGCAGAGAGAGAGAGAGAGAGAGAGAGAGAGAGAAAGAGACAGTTTTAGCTTGACTCCCGTTAGCATTGTGTTGACAATAGCTGTTCTGTTTGTGCCAATGTAATCCACACCAGTCATAAAAAGGGCAGAAATGCTGACGTGTCCCATAGTACATTAAAATCCCGTAATAAAGCTTTACACAGCCTCTCTGCGCCTGATGCCCTGCATTTAGCACACACTTCCTCTTTCGACTACTTAGCATTACTGCGCGTCTTAATCTGAGCTAAATCGATGTCTAATACCCATAATGCCTGATTCTGTAGTTTTAGCTGGACCGCAGGACTCCCCGGGGGGCCGGCAGGTACAAGCGGCTGCATTAGCTTTAGCGCTGGAAAACGCAACATCGAGCTAACTTTACGCTGAGCTAAAAGTGCACGAAGAGAGGAAATAATGCACCCGGCCAGCACTTCTACAAAGGACTAGAAATGTGGAACAAGCAGCTAAAAATATGAGGCGATTTACATAACACATACATGCTCATTTCCACGCAGGATTGTGCAAAGTGCCAGAAAAACTTCACTCAAGAGCTCAAAGCAAAGTTCACCTTCAGATTCTGCACAAAAACACCTCGGCTAGTGTGTAGTGTTTTACATAAAGCTGAGGTGGTTTGCTTGCTTGAGTAAAAGTTGTGTTTTCTCTTCCCAATGTGAGTAAGTCTAAAGTGACAAAAGGTTTATGTGACAATCTCAAATCAGGTGAACACTTGTGTTTCTTGCAGCTCCTCCAGTTTTTGCACATAGTATACTGATGTCTGCTTTCTGTTTCATTCCATCTTTAAACATAGGATTGAATGAATAGGATTTTTGCATTATATAATCCTTTTTTTTAAATACAACTATTATGAGTCGCTCTTATTATAGTGAATTCTGATTAACAAATTATAATTGGTCTCAGTATTAAACTTACTTCAATGTGCTTTGTGCAACTTTTCTGAAGGAGACATTGACGCATTATTTTTTTATGTCATTTTTTTGGAAGGCAGCCTCACATTTTCAGCTTAGTCATAACACACACTCTCACCAGTCTGACCAGCACGTCAAAACAATGAGATTTACCACTTTTTATAGATAAATAAAATTAATATTATGCAGAACTGAGTAAAGCATTTTAGCCACAATATGTTCTGTTTTTCGTGTGGAAAAAAGTATAGCCCACCTCTGTTCTATAGTATGGCATTAAACATATATCTAGTATTATACAATTACACGTGTTTTTATTATTTCTATTACTACAGTAACATGCTCAGGCCCACTTCTCCCTAGATCTGACCTGTTACTTGACCTGGCGATACACCCTCCTTGTCTCCGTGGAGATAGTTAAAGTAAATGCCATACTGAAGAACATTTCTGGAGAAAAACAACAAGGAGTCAAGCGAGTGGTGTACCCTGTAGCAGAAAAGACACAGTGCACCTTTAAGTAGAACTACTCAGGATCCATAGTTCCTTTTTATTTATTCCGGTAGTTAGGTTTGTAATAAGGGCTAAACTTCAAAACAAAATGCAAATGACCTTCAGTATTGATTTCAAGAACATAAACAATCAATGAATCAGTTCCATTAAACACAAACACAGAGTTTTGTGTCGGCTCCACATGTTTTACTGAGCTCTGCATTTACAGACCAAAGTACATCAATTATTACTACGGGTGTAACGATAACCAGGCTCACGATATAACGATATTGTACATAATAATGAGACTGACATTGTAAAACGCTTTGAGCATCATTTGGTACATTTATTGTCAGATTCAGATCAGTGACATTTTGAACAGCTTGAAAAAAGTTGAAGAGTAAAATTCAATTAACAGCTAAACATTAGGGATGGAACGATATCCAAATCTCTCAGAACAATATTTTCTCCACAACAACAATGAAAAAATGTGTTTCAATCAATGTTTTAAGGTATGAGCCTATGGAACACTCTAAATGGAAAACTCAAAGCTTCAAAATCTTTTCAAGTGTTTAAAAGAAATGTCAAACATGAGATGCTGTCAAAGTACGAAGTAGGAACTGTCCTTTTGTGCTAATTAACATGTATTTAATATTGTGTACGTCTTCATAAGTGTAGTTGGAACTGTTGAAGTGTTGTAAAGGTCTGATTTTCATCCTTTTCATTCACATTGATAAATGATGCAGAATTAATAAAAAAATAATAAATAATAAATAAATAAATAA
>JACN01102047.1:0-16208 GCA_000787155.1 Scartelaos histophorus | reverse complement strand
TTATTTATTTATTTATTATTTTACAGACACCAACAGATAGAAATGATGGAATTTGTAGTTGGATTTAATATGTTGTCAGTGAAAATGTCATGCACATTTTTTTTAGAACTTCAAACATTAATTTAACAATGAAAGTGGTTTTGTATTTATTTGTAAGTCATGTCGTCCTTAGACATGAAAAATGCAATACTGGAGGTATTATAGATAGCTTAGATTTTACATATGCCTCTCCAATGCAAATTTCATTCACATTTCATGACATTTTAGGACTAATTAGTTATAGTCATAAAGTTAAAAAAGCCTAATTTTTGTATTTTTCTTAATATTTAGATGTATTGCAACACCAAAGTGCATATAAGCATCGTCAAAGAAAATATTCCTTTGGTGTGATATGGTCCAGCTGCTTTCTGTACCCCCCACAGGAGCAAATATCCACAGAAACGCTGGTCTGTGATTGGAGCTGCAGGAGGTGGGGGGCAGGAGGCTCCTTCAGACTCACAAATGTTTTCTCCTCTTCAAATGTCACACTCTGATCCTCTGCCCGCTGCTTTTGTCCTCTCTGCCAAAATAAAACCCACCCTTCTGCCCAGCTCGCCATTTTCAGATTTCAAAATGCAAACGATATGACCTCTATACTCCACATGGTAATAAGGTTAAGTTGTACTCGTGGTGGGGGGTTTGCCACCTGCTCGTCTCTGTGCTGATGCTATTTTTTAGGCTGCCATGTTTCACAGCATGATATTATATGCATTTATTCAATTAAAGTTGTTTTTATTGATCCAAAATACCTTATAAAATATGCATTCTTACAGCAGGATCACCTCTCCACAGATCTGACCTGCTTTCCTAATTGGAGATAATCAATTTTATACAATAATTAAATACAATCAAACACAATGAAACACCTCCAAGCCTTCAACAGAAAAGTTACACTGTACTCCAATCAAAATATGTACTGAAAATAAATTAAATAAATGAGCTTATCTTGGTTGGCCTATTTGATATGCAGTCAAAACAAGGGTCTGGCCAGTTTTGTAGTTTTGTAACTAATGTGCTTTTCACTGACTAATGAAAGCATTTTTTGTCCATGTTTTTGTGTATCACAGTGACGTGTTTTCCCTGCAACTAACTCAGCGTTCAGTGACTCTACAGCAGAATGTCAGAGTGATCAGTGCAGCACTAACTAGTGACTCTCTAATGATTCTGTTTTCTGAGTTTTCTTCATGAAATTACTCGGCTAATTGTCCTTTTAGAGCCGGTGCATAGACTAACAAGCTCAGAAAAGGTCATTGCAGTGGGCAAATTAAGATTGGTCCAGTGGTGCCATTTAAGAGCCCAATAACACAGTCCTTTGATTGTCTGGAAAATCTATAATGAAGATTTAAAGGGGAGAGTATTTGTGGTTTGAAGAAATACAAAAGTCTTCTGAATATCACCTTTTACCTATTAAAAGTATAGAATGTCTCCTTTATATGCCTAAACTTGTATGTAGAGGATATACACACAAGATTCTTCTCAATTCCAGTACACAGCAGGTCATGCTAGAATTCAGTCAGTGAGCTGCAGAAGCTGCACTAGCACAGATTCATGTTTGGCTGCAGGTGCTGAGGTTTATTTGTACAGAGGATTCAGATCAGAGAATCCTTTTAAATTTAAACCAAGTGGGATGTGAGCATTAAAACTGTCAACACATCCTGCTTTCTGATCATGTCAATGTTTCTGTAATTAAGAATATATCAGCGTTACAATTGTCATTAGAAAAACTGTATTGGATTCGAACAGCCCCTAACCTCATATCTGGGGACACAATTAGATGAATTTAAAATCTATTATGAATTTAAAATCCATATACATACATACTTACACACTATCTGTCCCTAAATTGACTTGGCAGCCCAGTCAATCGCTCCAAATCTTATTTTCAGTGATAACAATTTGCATCATCTGAAACCTAGAGGAAAATGTAGTTCTAAAATGGTCTTATGTCTTTAAGCAGGGCGGAGGCGGATGACAGCAGCAAATCGGGGTCAACTGTCAGGACGCATCCTGAGTGAAACAGAATCATGCACACAGCCCCACAGCTCCAATACTAAATTGATGGGAGGAAAAGGATTTCATGTTACAGGCATATATATACATATATATACATACATATATATAAAGAGAGAGAGAGAGAGAGAGTATAAAAACGGTCCTGTTATACTAGTTAAAAGTTGTTAGACTAGCTGAGTATTTTGCATTCCACAAGCAGTAAAAATACAGTGGTTTGAGAAACAGCGGTTTAGGGACGACTCTCTCTTGTAGGTCTAAGTCTGAGCTATAAGAGATTAAATAAACCTTCTGACAGGGGCACTTCCATTTGAATGTATATGAGGGCCATTTATATTTTTGGGTCTTAAATCCCTCGGTTGCCATAGAGATGCAAAATTAAACTACGCTGTAGCTGTCCTGAGAATGGTCTTATGTATATGAATGTATATGTATATGTTTTATGTATAGGGCTTATGTATACAGTATGTCTTGTGCACGACGTTAACGTGATCAGTGACGAGGCATCTGAGAGGATATTTGTTCTCTTTGTATTCATATTCTGTGGTACATATCTTCTGTCTTCTGTTTTACGCACAACATTAACATCTATATTTCACCAAAATGTAGTCATTCCAGTAAAAGTGTGCGGAGAGTAGTCTGAATTGGGTTCTGGACCAGTGTCCACCTCATCCATCGCACTCATTCGCCAGCCGCGGGAGATTACAAGCCTGAGAGCTTCACATCAGCTGAGGACGCTCAAGTGCGCCGCCCAGCGTCTCCTGTGAGGGGCAGCTCTCTGGCCCATTTTTCTGGTTCTCCCGCTCACCTGCATCAGGTGACACCCTGCGAGGGCGACGATTGGCTCCTGTCTCAGACCTTCCCCGAGGTGATTGGTGGAGTGACGGGCACTCAGCACGTGACCTCTGCAATGAGCTTCCGCACACGGTCATGTGAAGTGGGAGGAGAGAATAAATAAGGCGGCTCCGAGCACAGGAGACACGGTTATGGTGTTAACATTTCAACACAATAAAGTAACACTCACTCTTCTAACGATGTTTTTACACGAAGGATCAAACGCCTTATACTTAAACAACAGGCTATTGGGAAAGTGTATTGGTTTTATTAAAGCTCCATGAGAAGAGAACGAGAGGACGAGAGGCATGTCGGGAGAAGAGCGCGCGCTCTGACTCCTCTTTTCATGTATTTGCATAAACTGTGCGTTTGGCACAACGTTGGCACTGTGGGACTGGTACAGGTTTGACACATCACAAAACAACGGTCCAATAATATAAATAATATAATAATATATAATATGGCGAAAGACAGGACGAAGAAGAAAGATCTGAACAAGAACATTCTAAAGGCTACATTACACTCCCTCCATGCAGCAAGGCAGGAAAAGATACGCGCTGTGCAATGCGTAAAAAATATTTTTTCACACTTTGGGAAGAGTGAAAAATAAAAAAAATAAAAATCCCAGTATTTGTTTCAATCACCATTTTTTTTTCTCATTATCCGCGCCACCATGACTGAAGGCGACTAACTTTTTACCCTGTATAAGTACCTCCCTTGTCTCCTCCTCCATCCGGGCACTCGGAAGACTTGCAGTCTGGGCTACAAGCGGAGAATCTAGTTTCTCATTTCGCCCAGGGGAAAGTCCCCGGACCAATAGCCGAAAGTGCGCTGGGCAAAACCAGTGTCGACCGGAAAGACCGCCGCCCTCAGCCAAGACGCCCCGGGAGGCCGAGCTGGGCGGTCCCCGGTCGGCGTTGTCAGCTACAATAGTAATGCAAGTGCGCGCCTCCGGCGCCCAACACAACGGGGCTCATTCTCTGGGTGCCTACACCTTTTTAACCTTTATTCACAGGACGCGTTTGCAGCAGTTGATTCCAACTTAATTTGGTCAAACTAAATAAGCCAAACTAAATAATTGAATAAGCCACAGAGTGACAGCAGCAGATGACACTTACCGCATTATCTTTTAAGCCTGAGTATTTATAAGGTCCTCCACAATCACAACGCTCAGCAATAACAGGATATTCCTGAATCTGATAATTGGTTCTGACCAGCATCATCTGGTTCCAGGCCTATGTGCCTGTGTGTAAGTAACCTAAGGTCATCAGACTACCACCTGCGTAGATCTCCAGAAAAATAATCCTAAATAGAAATAATCTCTATGCAGACTGAGTTTCTCAAAGCCGTGTAACAAAAACAACACGCTGCTACAGTGAGCTCATCTATTATACAGACGCGTGGTGTCTGTGACAAGACCTAATCCATTTTAACATTTAACCTTAGGCCTATTTGTTTTAATTTTGGAGGTGTATATCAGATTCCATAAACAAACAAAAATTAAACAAAAAATAATACCTATCATACAGTTATATTTTGTAGACCTATTTTTAAAACAACCTAACCTGCTGGATTGGGTTAAGTGTTCAGTATCGGTTTTACCTTTCGACCCACAAAAGCGCAGACAAGCCTGTCTTTGTCCGTGTTCACCACTAGAGGGAGCTATTGTCCCGGCGCATCTTTTTACCGCTTTGACATGGGTCGAGTTTACTTCACAGGATTAGGCTCCAACAAAGAGATTACAGCATCACGTGGTCCCTCCGCGTTACCCTCATATGTGAGACACTGGGGCGAAGGTGCGAGCGCACGAACCTGCAGCATCACAAAGGCGGGACTCCTCCCTGCGCACGGAGAGGGGAGTGTGCATTAGACCCGGATCTGGACTAGACATAGATGAGTCCGCGGGCCCAAGTCTATTGAAGGGACCGTACAGACTAAATATTTTGGTTTGGAATAACTGGGAGAGCATTTAGGATATAATTTAGGAGAGCGAGATTATAGTAGGAAAAAATAGGCTGTCTGGACAAAGAGAGGAAAGGGACACAACAGCAGGAAGGATAACGGGGGGTAGGAGGCAGAAATAGAGGGAAGGGGGACCCAAATTAAGAGTGAAGATGGCCGAACCGGAGCTGAAATTACGGAGCAGCCGGGAGAGCCTCGCCAAGAGCCAGGAGAAGTCTGGAGGTAGGTGCCATCACCATGTTAAGCGCATGGCCGCATTATTCCGCCCTGCGCTCCATGATGCAACGCTGCCAGACGTGCGGCAGGTTGCTATAGTGATGCTTCCCTATGGAAAAAAGAGGAGTAAACGGGATCTGAGCAGAGAACAAGAGGGAATCAGGATGGGAAATTTGTGAATGACTGTAATATGCCAACATAAATAATATAAAGACCCTCTGAAAAACTGTAAACTACAACATTCTAAATTGGAAATGGAGGCAAAAGTGAAGTGGAGCACAACAGGATGTGATTTTAATGGGAAAACTGGGATTCATTTCAGAAGATCTCAAATTATGAAAAGTTTGGAAAATTAAATCCACTCAAGATACATGTGAATGGTATCAGAGCCCAGTTTAAAAGCTTTTCATTTGACGTTATAATTGACACTAAGCATTTTTACAGAGGCAAAATCCAGGTTGAGGTTTTACTGGACACATCCTTACAGAAATGTTGAGCCCACAACAGTTTTTCACTTACACATTTCATCATAAATTATACTTTTTGTCAAGCCCAAATACTATTTTAGGGTTAGAAAGCTGCAGTCATTTCATCCTTCTGAACAGAGAAGCAAAGTATATAATAATAAAGCGATTTGTACCTTGAAAATTCAAAATATAATGTTCAAAATTCAAAATTATGTCATAAAACCATCAGCATTCAGGGCTGCTTGTCAATTAATCATTGTAAATATGATGTTAGCTTCATTTTGCCTTCACTTGCCTCATGAGGTCTGAAAGGGTCAGTATGAGACGCTGTTTATAAAGCGGCTGAACAAAACATTCTTGTGACATTTAGCTTTAACCAATGTTCAAACAACAGGTGTTAAGTTTTTTATTACTTTTTTGCACATTTAAAGCATTATCTATCAACTTGGAGAAAATGTAAATAGTGAAATATAAATATTAAATATTACAACTAAATGGTAAATGTTACATCTAAATCTTAATGTTAAATTGAACTGTGTGAAACTAAATATTACACTAATATACACATTTAAAAACTACCAAAACAAAAGCACCAGGAGAAGCAAGAAGAGCGTGTGCATACAGTAAAAAGTGTTTTAAAATATTTTGCACAATTTATAAATTCGTTATGAATATTATGCAGTATTAAGTGATTTTGACACATGTAGGCCGTTTTAGCAACATTTCACAATTTTTCAGTGGGGACAGTGGGGTAACTTAAATGAACCAGCGTTAGTTTGTTTGTTAACAGCCTATGAAGTGTAAAAGGTAAGTGTAGGGTCGCTATATAGTTTACAAATTCTCTCTCTTTATATTTATATTTTACATTTAGTTAAGATTTAACTTTTAACATTTAGATTTAAAATTTAGACTGAGCATTTACATGAAACATTGAACGTTTAGGTGTAATATTTATGCTATTTACATTTTCTCTAAGTTGACAAATATTGCTTTAAATGTGCAAAAAGTCAAAAATTTCACATTTGTTTTTTGAACATTGCTTGAAGGTAAATGTCACAAAAATGTTGGAATTTTTTCAGCATGAGTCACTTTACAAACAGCTCCACACAAACATTGGACAAGGAACATTATTCAAGTCATTTTGTGTGCTTGACTATTATCTCATAAGAACTTTGCTTATTTGCAATTATTGAACATTTTATAGTATGTAGAAGATATAGGCCGAATGCCAAATATTAAGCATATTTGTCACAAAAAAGCTACAAAAATACCTGACTAAATATGAAAATTAAAAAAAAAGTTCAAGTTATGGGTTTAAAGTACATAATTTAACATCATTACACATTTGTCAACTTAAACCACAACTAATACAGTGAATTAAGAGCGAGGTGCTAATTTTTGTCAGTATTGGCCTGTATTTGCAATGACATACACATTCAAATTAGTGCTGTGAAAAATCTCTATGTATTTTCTCTTCTAGCAGCAGAAGCAAGAGACACTGAACAGGACGGCCTCATCGTGGAGCGCTCTCCCTCTCCCCAGACACCTCCTGCTCCCAGCGCCGCCAGCCCCACCTCAGACTGTCCCGACAAAGGGGAGAAGATCGAACTCAAACGCAGCATCACCCTGTTCAACGGCGTGGGCATGATCATCGGTACCATCATAGGCTCCGGGATCTTCGTCACTCCGACGGGTGTGGTGAAAGAGACTGGATCTGCGGGCCTGTCTCTGGTCGTGTGGTCTTTCTGCGGGCTGATCTCCACCATGGGGGCCCTGTGCTACGCCGAGCTGGGCACGACCATCGCTAAATCAGGGGGTGACTACACGTACATCCTGGAGGTCTATGGAGAACTCGCAGCCTTTCTGAAGCTCTGGGTGGAGATGCTCATCATTAGACCATCTTCTCAGTATGTGGTGTCTCTGGTGTTTGCCACCTACTTGCTCAAACCACTCTACCCGACCTGTGCAGTGCCGGACAGTGCAGCAAAACTCATCGCCTGCCTCTGTCTCAGTAAGTAGAAGCCCATTTTTCAGTCAAAACATGATTTTTTTTTTGCTAATATAGTTTTGCATTTTCCAATAACAATATTCCTAACATAGAAAATTAATTACAAAGAAGATTTTATGTTCAACTTCACCTAGATCTATCATCTACCATAAACTTTTTAAGAAACGCTTGTCTAGATTTATCTATTATGCTCTTTTGTTTTACCAGCTAATCAACTTCTAGATTATTGGTTTGATTTTGTCTTTAAAACAGTTTGTAATTTATATTGTTCCTTTTTTTTTTTTTTTTCTTAGCCTCTTTAACGTTTGTAAACTGCATCAGTGTAAAAGCAGCCACCAAAGTCCAGGACCTCTTCACTGCCTCCAAGCTGCTCGCTCTCGTCATCATCATCCTCTTCGGATTCATACAGATCTTCACAGGTGAGACCGTCGTGCTTCAGTTATATGGATGTACAATTAAGCAGCATTAAGTGAGGTCAAGATTTAGGAATTTCTAATTGTTCTAAATGTTCAGCTCAGGTCTTTTTAATGGAGAGTTCTGCTGACAATCTTCTGTCATTGAAAGTATTTTGTCTACAGCAGAGGAAGAAACTCTAAATTAGTTTCTATTAAATTGATTACTTTTTCAGTGACCTTCCTGAGCAAGAACTTCCTTAATCAGTTGGTTAAATGGGTAAATAATGCGCTTGGCCCACCTCAGAACAGCCTGGACTCCCTGTACTCAAAACAATTACAGAGGATGTCCCAAAGTGCTGCAAAAGAGCGTCTAAATTCAGAGTTTCAGTTTTCCTTATTATTACTCTTATCATCTTACACAGTTTTTATATATTTAATATTTATTCAGATTTTAAGAATGTGACGTAAAATATCGTCACCTTCCTAAAATAATCACATAAGTCATTTTTTTCAGGTTTTTCAGGAAACGCACAAAAAAAAATTTCAATCATGGCATTTTTTTGTCTAAGGAAAACTTAGGCAAAAAGTGACTTAGGCAATTATTTTAGGAAGGTGACGATATGAAAAATGTATTAATTATTCGTGGAACAAAATCATTCTGGACTGGAGTACTGTAATACTTTATTGTAATGTGTTTTTATATGTGTTTATTTGTCTATAATTTGTCTATAAAGGAAATGTGGGACCAGCCTCTTTAATTGCAAAACAAATCTACCTAACTGAACAAATAAAGAAACCTAACCTATCTGGTAACTATTTCCACCATCACTTGTCCAAACTCAACAAGAGTTATAGTAAAGTGACCATGGGTTAGTGAAACATTTGCTTAGTATTCTAGTTTTCACACAGCGTGCCAAAATACAAAGCTGAAATGATCATATTACTGTGGTGCGTTTAAGAACAGCTTGACAAACCAGTTGCATTTCAAAGAACCATTAGTTTAACACTGAGGTGATGGTCAGGTCAGACTTCTGTGCAGAGCTATGTTGTCATGCAAAGCTAACAATAACTAGTATATTAACAGACATTCCCTCATTATCAGACTATAAAATAATATTAATTTTGTTCAAATAAAAACTGAGTCACAGGTTTAATGCACAGATACAATATATATGTATTTAATAGCATGCACCTTGAAATGTAAAGTGTTAAGTCTATATATATTTTTTTAATCTTTACAAAATGTAATCAGACCTTTCAATAGAGCCATCCTAAAATAACTTTCTTACCAGGGAAGATAAAAGATGAGACTGGAATAGACACTTATTGATTTTTCACATTTAACATCTCGGGAGCACTGATTTATCTGACGTGAGTCCAAAAAGCTTGTAGAAATTCACCGCGCTTTACGGCTCATTTGTCTTGCCACAGTTAATGCAGACGTGTGTTCCCTTTGTCTCTAATGATACAGAAATTGTTGGCCGGGGCAGATGGACTCACCCAAGCAGACTGCCCCCCTTCCACCCACTGAGTCCAAACACAGGCTGCTCTGTGCGCTGCTGCCACGCTGAAGGATCAGAGAGCGGCCAGAGCATGTCAACTATTCAATTAAACTCACCATACAGCAGCAGAGGCAATAATACATGGATAAAAATATGATCTTTTTTTTTTCTCATGAACAATCTTGAGTTTCAGTTCGATTTTTATTAAGGCGTTCAGTATGAATTTCCACAACATTTAATAAATAATGAGCTATTTGTTAATTTTCATGTACTTTATTACCACATTTGGCCCCATGTGTTCAGAATCCCCACTTGAATGAGGCTTGAGCAGGGAGATTTTGGTTCGACTGTACAAACTCACGTCCAGCTGCTCCTCTCTGCCCCTTTTATATAACGAGGCGACGCCCACTGTTGCACTTCACGCCGTCGTCATGGTAACGGGGGTGTCAAGACTCGCCGTCTGCCGTCGTCCGTCGCCCGGAGAGGAGGGGAGTGCGCGCGAACTAAATCCTCCCATTTACAGCGGTCATTTCCATGTGAAAGTAGCAGGTAGAACAGAACATCGGCGCTAGAATTACAAAGAGAGCCGACCTTTCAGGAACTGGGAATCTAGGAATCCTGAATCCTGTTTGCATATGGAGCTGTAACGCTGCCAATGGATCAAATACACCTGCATCACATATAAGAAATTAGTAAATCATATATTTTTTTATATTTTTCATAATTTTATATATAAAAAAAGATCTCCACACACACATATTTATAGAGAAACTGACATTTGTCTAAGGGAAGAAACTTATAGTGGCCATAATTTTGTCTCTTCAATTTAATGGATAGAAAACACAGCAATGTCAGTGTTATCAGATCTCAGCTGAGGTTCAGTATCTCATTGGCACAATTTCAAACTTGATTTTGATACAACAGAACTGCCTCAATACTGATTTTGAGGCTTGATTATGTCCGATTCATGTTTTCATTATCAGCATCTTAGTTCTGAGAAGCTTAATGCAAAACTGCACTTGTGGTTGTTGTTAAATGCCACCTGCAGATCCTCATTACGTTCTCTGTACTTCAGAAGAAATGTTTCACTTCAAATATTTGCTTCTTGAAAATGTCACGTCTGAAAAAACACTGCGCGCTACGGCAGATCTCGGCTCAAATGTCCATGAATGTGAATGAGTTTCTCCTCGTCCGTGTGCAGGGGATGTGCCGTACCTCACTCCAGAGCTGGCGTTCAAGGGAAGCAAATGGGGCGTGGACCGCATTGTGTTGGCTCTTTACAGTGGGCTCTTTGCTTTTGGAGGCTGGTAAGACTAAGACTACAGTTAAGATATCATCAGTCACAAGTAAACTTACAACATTCATTCATTCTTTGTTTAATCATTAAGTGTTAATAATGGACAATATTCAGCCTTGATCATTAGGATAATAGTCCACTGAAACAGAACAAGACACATCAGAAATTGCATTACTGCCATTGTCTGTTAGTTCTGTTATACTGTGGTTTGATGCATAAGGAGGTGTTAAAATGTAGAGTAAAATTAAAATAAAAAAAATACTGAATGTGTAGTATAGACAGAATACATTTATAACTGCATTTTATATGAATTCAGAGATATGAATTAAAATAACTCCTGCTTCTCTCTGTCTGTATTTTCAAGGAATTATCTGAACTATGTGACTGAGGAGATGATCGATCCAGAGAGGTGACTTAAATGTGCTGAAGGTTGTGTTAAGACTAGACTTAACTGTGGCTTTAGCATGACTTTGGCTTGTTTGATCAATGCTTGGACATTAGAAATATATTTACTATACATATATGCATGGATGGTTTACTCATGCATGAAGACATACTCTTTATTAAAACTATATGGAACAAAAATACTCCAGCAATAGCATTGAAGAGAAATACTAAGATTATTTATTTAAAGGTGCACAATGTAACTTATCAATGTCTTTATTGTTCTTACTGTTTCATCAGCTGCTTTTATCCGTGGAGATAGGTTAGTCTGATGCTGTACTGTGGAACATAATAGGCAACGCAATAACATCCCCATGGAAATGACCTGGAAAGTTACATAATTCTATTCAATCAAGCCTAAAACTAGCTGCATGGAGAGCAAAATTGAATTTATAAGTAAAAAGTAAAGGCCTATTCTTCTTATGAATAATACTGTGCTTTGCTTTTCAGGAATCTGCCCCTGTCCATCATCATATCCATGCCTATAGTGACCGTGGTGTATGTTCTGACCAACCTGGCCTACTTCACCACTATCCCCCCAGAGGCCATAGTCGAGTCTGAGGCAGTCGCTGTGGTTGGTATTAAATTAATGAGATATGATTGAGAATTGAATTGAATAAAAGAGATGATTATGGTGACATGGGCTGTATGGGTGATATGGGTGATTTGCTATAATTGTAAAACTAAACAAAAAGTCATGCTATGCTGGGCAAAAAAGAGCTATAGTTTAAAAAGTTCAATATCTGGTTAAAGTAGTTAAAGGTAGAATGCACTCAGAGGTATAAAAACCTTTATTTGTAACACCTAAATGTACTTTTTCACAGAGTTTTGGAGAGTACCACCTGGGGGTTATGGCCTGGCTTATTCCAGTTTTCGTGGGGCTTTCCTGTTTTGGAGCTGTCAATGGATCTCTCTTTACTTCAGCTCGGTTTGTCAATGAACATATTGCTAATCTGGGATGTAACACTTGACAATACTTGACAATGTATTGATACCACAATTCTAAAATATCACACTTGAACCTTAGAAAACTTAAATTTCAAATCCAATGTAATTTTCATTATGATGGAGTTGCACCTGATTTGTATTCAGTTCCCTACTACAAATACTTTGAAAGAAAAAACTTTGAAGAATATGTTGAAAAGTGTATTGATGTTTCAGGTTGTTTTATGCTGGAGCCAGAGAGGGGCAGCTCCCTGCAGCGCTGGGCCTGGTCCACACAGATCTGTTTACACCAGTGCCCTCCCTCATCTTCACGGTGAGGCTTCTCTCACAACACACTTTATATCATACTCTGTTTTATACCACAATCCACTACAAACATTTGTTAGGAAGTATCATCAAGTCATTATTATTCATAAATCATAACATTATTGAGATAGACAGTTTTTATCTTGCTATATATATAGAAATATATAATAGATATAATATAATACCTAAAAGCTCATAATGTAAATTTTTTCTGAGCTGAATTGAAAAAAAAAAACAAACAAACCTGGAGTTTGTTTGGTTTCATTCACACATGTTTAACACAAAAACCCTGTTCTCTCAAACATAAAACAGTCATGTGGTAATATAGGAAGTGCTCCACTGTGTTTTTACATCTTCACTAGAATCGTTGGGATAATTTCAGCCCAAGAATTTGGTAATATCATCTAGGGATTAAACGATATTCAATATAATATCAAATAGTTTGATAGTGGTGTTGTGATTAGCTGCATGGGTTTGCTTGATACGCACGTGTCCCTCCGTGTGTGCTGTGTGTCCGGAAGGGAAACAGTTTCCTGTTAATGACATTAACATTGCATCCAAGGCACGTCTGTGTGCACCTTTGTTCTAAGACGTTATGCACAGAAAAGCGAGACGGTTACGGTATTGACCAAATTGTTCACTTTTTTACTGAAGGCTCATGGCTGTAAAACGATTAATTATGATGTTGTTTCTGAGTAAACAGTTTGATAGATGTTTTCAGTTGAAATAATCTCACAGAGGTGAGTTGTATCTTTCTGTCTCTTTTTATTTCATTTTGATAAATCTGGGTTTGATTAAAAATATGTTTTTTTAAATGCTAATGGCCTGTTGAGGCATTTCTATGTAATATAACAGTTTGAGTGTTCAGACATAACTTGGGAGAGGTGTGTGTGTTTGTAAGAGCATAGACTGTAACAGTGTGTAGAGGAGGTACTGTCAGGGAGGAGAGCAGCGAGGACACAGTCACCTGAACGTAGCGAGAAGAGTCAAACTCAGGAGGAAAAGAAAATAAATCATCAAAAATAAATCATCAAATCATCATCAAAAAAGAAAAAGACTGTATTGAGACACTGAGTGTATTTCCCCAAGTAGTCTATAATATATTAGTATAACTCTTCTCTTTAGAAAGCACATCCTTATTTTCCCTGAATAAAAATTCTGAGCTATAAATCACTGCACTAAATGGACATAACACTTCACATTTAGAATACTTTACCATGGTCGTACAGTGGTTTATTAAAATGTGTGTTATATTGCTCATTAGCAGGTAACATAAGAATTTTTCTGTGACTTGTAACATATTGAATCGATACCGTGACCCATGTATTGAAATCTGAAAAAACTTTGATGTTGCTTCCCTAATCTCTTTTGATCTAAAGGTAAAATGTATCTGTTAACTTGAAAACTTGAGCTTTGGAGATGTAGAGTGAATGAAACAAAACACAACTCCAGGTATGTTTCTGATGAGGTAACAACTTTCTATGACTTTAAAACAGTTTGACATAGTATAGGACCATTAAACTAACCAAAACCTGCATATTAAAAATAGACACTTAACTTTTTATTATTTCATTATTATTCATTTTTAAGTATAATGTGCAGATTGGATAGAATCTAAGAAGTAAAAGTTCAAACTAACCTCAAATGTATTTCAAACTGAAGATAAGTAGGAAAGTATTGCAAGGACACGTCATCCAGAACAGCAGCACTGATCTGAGAGTAACAGTAACAGTTTAACTCAGCAGTCCTGTTAAGTTAATCAAGTTAAATAGTATCAACACATTACATTTAAAGAGCTCACAAAAGTTACACGCTGCTGTTTTATGATCATAACTTGAGATGAGGACGGCACACGGTGTTAACTGGAAACATGTGTACCTTTTGTCATTGGAGGTACTTCTGTTCCCCCAGGAAACACTAGGGAACATTAACCATGTGTTACCATGTTACCCTGTTTGTCCCAAGGACCCAGGAACAGGAAGACCTGACTAAATTAACATGGCATTTACAACACTGATAATTATTACTTTTATTTTATTTTACTTTCTACAAGCAATCATTAAACCATTACTTACCTTATGTGGCCATCATTAGTCTCTTTCAACACAACATCGACTATATTTTCAGTAATGAAATCAATAAATGTTTACAAGTATTGTGTCTTAACTGTTTCCAGTGCATACTGTCCATGATGTATGCCATTTCTCAAGACATCTTCTCCGTCATAAACCTCTTCAGCTTCTTCACCTGGCTGTGTGTGGGAGCAGCCATCGCGGGGATGCTCTGGCTGCGGTTCACCAAACCTGACATCAGGAGGCCTATTAAGGTAACTACCAAAACCATCCTGTATGTGGACAGAGATGTCTTTAGACATAGAGATGAGAGTACAATGAAATAAGTTCTTCCAGCAGTCCTGTGAGCAGAAGGTAAAGGCTGAGAAACTGTGTGGAAAAAGTTAGAGAGGGAGTGAGATAGTGAGATATATAGATCATTCACGCTGCAGAGAAAATAAACATTGCAACCAAATTACTGGATGATTTGAAACCTTCATTAAATTGCAAAGGCTGCAGTTATTTAGGGAATATAATGTCCTTTGTATACAACAATATCCTATTGTTTAGAACTCTACACACATGTTCTGAAATGCATGAGATTTTTGTATTAAGCAGCAACAGCTGTAGTAGTAGTAGTAGTAGTAGTAGTAGTAGTAGTAGTAGTAGTAGTAGTAGTAGTAGTAGTAGTAGTAGTAGTAGTAGTAGTAATAGTAGTAGTAGTAGTAGTAGTAGTAGTAGCATAAGTTTAACTTCACTAACAAGAACCACGGCAACAACATAATGCAGATATTTCTTAATGAATGAATGATGAGTGATGTAGTGGAGGAGTGAGGTAGTGATGACTGGGTTGAGACTCAGGGTGGGGGCGCCATCTCAATCAACCACTGTCCCTGCCAGGACGGGACCCCCGTACATGTCTTATAGCTGAAAGACAAACCAGATAGGGGCTGGGACGGGGGGGTCGAGTTAGCAGAGACAAGCTGGAATGATGGGATAGGCTGCTACAAGTAGACTTCTGGGAAATGAGAGGTGTGGTTGTGATGAGCTGTGGTGAGCTGGTGAGGATGAGAGGGCGGCTGAGGCATGTTCCTGTTCCTGAATCTCAGTTAATCGTATTAACTCTGCATGCAGAGCAATACTTAACCAACAAATTGCTATTACCTTTTCCCCCCAAAATCATGCAGGCCTAATAGATTGTTAGTCAGATGTGGGGGCAGATCACGTTACACTGTTTGAGGACAAAGTCAGATTTTGTGGACTGAGCTGGGCATACTGGACAGTATGTATATCATTAAAACTGCAACATGTTTGCATTTAGACAAGGCAAGATTGACAGATGTAGTAAAAGACATTGGTTGCAGTGAGCAAAGATGATTCAGGACATATATCCAGTGTTATATGCTGTTATTGCACCGGTACAATGTGTTGGTTTAAAGATGCCCCATTGCGTCTTTGCTTCTTTATTATCTATAGTAGCTCCACACTGTGTTCATGATAAGAGAGGCCAGTGTTTATATGGACAGAGAGTGTTTTGTTACTGTTTGATCATGAGAATATTTGAGCATAGGCTTTCATCTTCTCTCAGTGGGTGTGCGCTCTGTCCATTTGTTTTAAAGGAACCTCTTGTGCATTAAATAGACCTTATATTAGACTTCACAAAGGCACATTTGTAACCAAATAGAAAGTTACATTACACGCCTTATAAGTGCAATTGTGTGTGTGTGTGTGT
>KN494159.1:1584-22637 GCA_000787155.1 Scartelaos histophorus | reverse complement strand
AATCACTAGTTAAGAGCGCTGTTTGTGCGCATACCGACTGACCCCGCAACCTCACCTCCTCACAAAGCTGTCAAGTTCCCAGTGCTTTCACCGGGCTCTTTCCTCAATGAGGTTAGCCCAAAGGTGAGTCTCTTCATCTATAACTTCCCCTCCGTCTGCCTCCATCCATCTCCACAGACCCCCACTCCACTATTTCATCATCCCCGCTCCGTCCCGTTGGTGCGTTTGTCTATGCCGCGCCCTCCTCCTCCTCCTCCTCACACTGCCTCCCTTCTCTCCCCCAGTGTATTAAGGGACTTTGACGCTCTCAGTAAAAGCTGATTTATGCTCCTGGTTGTATCGATCGGTTTCTGCATTAAAGATTATAATTCATTACCCGGGCCTCTTTTAATACATTAAACACTCAAAAATAAAATAAAACCCCGTAACACCTCCTCCACCACCTCCCAAACAAACAAGGCTATGGAGGATTCAAGCCTGCACCTGTTAACTCCTGCAGCCTCCTATTCACCACAGAGCTTTGATTTTGTTTTGCAGACCACGCCCAAGTCGAACATTTATAGTTTTGATCTATTGTTGTTTTTGAGCTGATCTGTGGGTTCAGCTCAGATGGGTCAAGTTAAAGATTTGTCGTTCGCGTCCACTGGCCTGTTTGTCAATACATGGGATAGTAAGGATTTAAGAAATGTCATGTGTCGCCTATTGATTTTACCCCAAATGGTCGTACCAATTCCCCGCGCAAAACAGGACCGGCCTTCCCCATCGCCCTGACAGATTGATTTTGTATCTGGGGTTGTAAGGACTTGAGGAGCAATCCCTCTGATTTGGGCCCGCTCGCGCTGTCACTCTGACGGACAATTTCCCTCTTCATCCCCCCTTTTCTCCTTCCATTAAAGGACTCTTCTTACCTCCGAGCCCCAACTTCTCTCCCTTGCTCGTTTCCATCTGACAGGCTTTCAGACAGTAAATCAGCGACATTGATCCAGCGCAGCGCCCAAGTGTCCTGGATTCTGCTAAAGAGCCATTTTCATTTCACAAGCAGTTTACTGGCCTGGCGAGCCCCCACCCGTAAACATCCACCCCTCCCACTTCTCTCGCTTTCCTCCATCACGGCCTCATCCATACACATCACCACACACGCCCCGCCGCCAGAGCGTGCAATACTGTAATGCACAGTTCTAGTTTTGTTGTGAATTGGTTCTTAAATCCGGCCCTGTTTTCTCACCAAACACTAGATGTTACCTACGTTACTGCTGTCTGATAGTGTGGCTGAACAAAGGCCAAGTAAGGAGAGTGGGGGTGACAGGTTTCACATTTCCCATCTAGTGGTAGGGGGGAAAAAAAACTAAAAACTTACAGATGGTAGCTTTAAAACTTCAATTTTCGCATAACAAACCCTTCTGCTGTGGTATTGAATCACTTCCAAGTGGTTAGACTTAGTTAAACTAATTTAGAGTTTGCAAAATGAAGAAATGTGTGGGTCCACGTGGTCTGTGTATGAACAGTGACTGTGACACCACTGACCCTTTAAAACACAAAAGGGGCACATTATAAATGTATGAGCCTATTGTTCTGCATGTGAGCGCTCAGAAAGTACTCAGACATTTCAGTTTTCACAGTGATTTTGAACAGGGAGTCAAGAAACCTGCTCGTATTATGAGGCTGTCTCGGTTCAGTATTGCAGTTTACATGTTAAATCCTGTTATAAAGATTAATACTAAATACCCACAAATGCAATATGTCCTTTTTAACGCTGACATTAGATCATGACTCCATTGTCATATGCAAATAAACCGTCACAAATGACAGTGGTTAGTAGTTAAGGTGCACTTCATTATTCCCCTACAGACATTTGTCCTCTGAATTTTACCCTTCAAAGGTGCTGGAGCAAACTGTCATTTTGGGAAGCTACTTTGTTAATCAAGTATAACTAAATAAAGATCTTTTGGTGGACATTTTCTGTACTGAGTTTGATATGGTTCAGTTGTATTTTATGATAATTTCACTTAGTTAAATCATGTATGAAAGACCAACCTTGAACTCCCATTAATCCCTGATAATTCATGAGATATGAATGTATGGAGCGATGCATAATGTATGCTTGAATCTTCACATACATTTGTGATAATCTACAGTATGTCCCCTAAACTTAAAGGTTATCATGTTTTTATTCACTCTTCCATGTCAGATATATGTTTAACTGAATGTACACCCTCTTTGCCAAATTACATTAAGTAATTAATAAAAATTGCTTTTATGATAAAAATTTCATTTAAAATGAGACTCTATGTTAGCGTCCTAAATGCTGATTGGACAGTTAGTTGAAAATCATACAGTTTTGGTGTTTTGCCTTGTTGCTCGACTTAATACTTGTTTTTAAAGCAAATTATCAGTGAAGTGTGAATATTAAAGTAGGTGAAACAAAAAAACCTGAACTGAGCCTCTCTCCGTCAGCAGATTTTCACCTCAAGTGAGGAGACCCATGTAAATCTACAATCAAATATGCTTTTCAAAACTGAAGTTATGACTCAAATACACATAATACTTTGTTTGAAACTCATAAATTTGAGTTGTCTATGCCAAATCAGTTTGAAATGTTGCATAAAAGCTCCATTAAGGACAAGCACCAGGCTCATAACTTACCTTAAATCTCAAGGAGGTCAGACTGAAAATTTACCGCAACAGGTGTTCACACTGGACTCTTGTTCTCTAAGGTGCATGACTTAGAGACAAAAACATTAATTTGGTTCTCAAATTAAACTGTTACACAGAACATAACAAGTTGGATTGAGAAAAACAGAACACACTGCACACCACAGGATCTTTCTTGGAGTTTAAAGATGATTGAAATCAATGTGGCAATGTGACACAGGTCACTGCATTTGCCATCAAACTGCTGTTTGTGTCAAAATATTGGTGTTTGGAAAAACAATGATGAGTAAATGTTTAACATGCAGACTGGTCACTTGCAGTTCAAGTATATACATTATTTTGCCTATAACTGACCGCAAACTTTTTGCCTTGAGTATTAGAGCATGAAGATGCACAATGTTCTTTAGACACGATGTAATTCTCTAGTATTTCCTCAATTGAATGACAATCCTTCCAGGGCACGTTCAAAAAGGTTGCAGCTGTGCGATCAGAGGCATATCATTTCTCCTGATTCAATAATCTACATTTTCTTGCCTTTTCATCTGACAAAACCATCTGTGAATAAACGAGCCCATCACAGTGTGGTTAACTGCAGTGGCCGTGGCTTCACATAGAGCATTTTGAACCTCCAGAGTTGGTATCATAATAAACATTCAGTGCAACTGTAAAAGCACCAATTTGTCTTGCCATGAGTTTTTCAATCGTGAGACAAAGCAACAGTGGAGCTGTGAGTAAAATGCTTTGATTTAATGACACAGTGTTAAGGCCAAAAATACAAATAGCAAGTTTAGTTTTTCTTGTGGAAAGAACAAGTGAAAGAGCAACACAAATGTTGATGTGCAGTGGAAAATGTCGACAAGGCAGTAACCTATTAGAATGGAACAGACTACAGCAGTAATTGGGCTAAAATCATGATCAAACACAAACTACAGTCCAGACGGGACCCAAGCACACTGCTTTGTGCTCCTTTAAATGTAACATATAAAAGTTGGTTATTCCACTGCCCAAAATTCAACTTCAACTGTGATATTACTATAGGTTCCGGATCAGCCGATCAGCTTTACATTGAACAGGTTGCATAATTGGACTTCCACTATTATGTCTCAAACAAGGAGGAATCTAAACTCCTGGGGCTGGTGGCTGCTTTGGGGAGGGAGGAATGCTGACGGGACAGTGATGAAAATTGCTGGTAGGATAATGAGTCTTGTCTTTTCGTTCCTTGTCTCTCCTCTCATTACTCTGAAAAGTGACTGGTAGGAGAGAGTCTTCACAGTCTGCTGCCTATTTTTAAAAAAAGCGTTGTGGCTTTAAATTAACTTATCAGCCTTTGCAACCCTTTCCATCCTTTTGTTCTCTCCCATGTGTTTGAGGTGGCCTCTCAAATCATCTGCTTACAGTGCATGGCCTTGCATGTTGATTGAGTTTTAAACTGGAGAGTCAATGTTAACCTACTACTATACATTCCAACAAATTAATTAACCTTTATAATACACTGTAAACTAAAAGGCAGAAAAAGTATTCTATCAAGGTTTGGCAATGGGTTAAAAAGTACACTAATGACCCTGTGTGTTTGGATTTGGATGTAACAGAAAGTGTATCAACCAGAGCTAAAAGTCTACTTTGTAATTACTCGCCAACATTCCTTTTATGAAAATCAAAACCTTGTTCATTAAACACACTTCTTATGTCTAGTAATTAGCATAGAAAATAACAGAGCTACTAATCAATATGTGCTGAACAGCCAGTGATGAATTAAACCAATCAATCATCAGTTTTAGGGCTTTTCTCTAAGGAGTCTTTATATTATCCAGGTTTGGGACTGGCTTGTTACCCCTTATTCTTTCACTAGCCTCTCCTTTTCACTCTCTCAGTTTGAACATCTTTCCTCTATCTTAGTCTACCATCTGTTTACTTTTTTCACATCCCAGAGAGCGAGGAAGTGAGGCCCAGACACGCAGGGAATCAAAGAGCTCAGGAGAGGAAAAAGCCTTTGTGGCAGAAGATACTTTTATAGAAAAGAGGGTCTTTTCTCTCAATATTTTTTCTTGTTTTTCCCGTCGTCCAGCTCCTCCTTATTCTAACACAGCAGATTGTCTAGAATCAATAAAGATCGTTGTTGGCAGATGAAAGTCACTGGGCGGGACGGTTCCTCACTAAACACAATCATTTGGATTTGTGCATAGCCACATGTGTCTCTGCTCTCCGCCACGTGATGTCTACAAACAATTAAAGTCCCATACAGATGTGATGCTGTGAGCCATATGGTGAGCCCTGACAAGAAGATGCACAGGCAAATAAAGAGGGGGATATTTTGAACAGGTGCAATCATATTTCAAATAAAACACCGACAGAGTTGTGTTACCTCTGGTTACAATGTGTCTCTTATTGCCTCTCCTTTACATAAATACACAGGCAAGAGGCAAATATTCATGTGGAGTGGTCCCCTGGGGCAGCATGCTCACCGTCTCGTTTCGCAGCCACAGAAATAATCAATTCATACACACCACACGCCCGAGTGTGATTAGTTTTAATAAGCTTTTGTCATCGCCTCTTGCATGCACACAGGAATCTCAATATTCACATCTCTCACACAAGACACATTATTCACTGGTCGCCTCGAGCTTAACACAAAAGCTAAACAGTAATGACACACGATTACAAGTTAAGGGCTTTTCAAACTGATTAGTCTCCACCAGCAGTCTGATTCTGGCATGTTGCAATGAGTTTGCAAAAAGAATCAGGTGCAGAAGGAGATGGGCTTGGCGCAGACCGGAGAGAGCAGCACAATAGAGCGTCTATGGAGGGAAAGGTGGCAGCTGAAGCAGCTACATGTTGTCTGGGCAGAATATGTCCCTGTGCCAGGTGGGCAGGACAGGCACGGGACATGTATGAACAATATAAACAGCTGTAGGAGCCAGGTGGAAGATAAAACAATGGCCGACTGGAGACAAATAGGAGACGCTACACTCATGTTTACTCAGATCAGTCAAAGGTTTTAGAATACACAAACACCATCTCTGCAAGCAAAATCATTTGGTGAACCAGTTGCTGTGACAGAAATCAAACTTAAAAAAAAAATAAAAATACAGACTCTCAGACATTCTGATACACCATGGGTGATATGTGGTTATGATGATCAAAATGTCACATTCTCATCACCCAAAGCCGTTGGGCAGATGACACTGCATAACTGATTATACATTTTTCTTTAAAGTAGCAATTCATGTGGTATCTTGCTGATCAAATACAGCTCTTACATCTCCAGTCATTAACAAAAACAATAAAAACATTTAAACATCTGCAGAATGACCATATAAAGCCTCTTTTATGGACATGTTTTCCTGCTTCAGAGGGGCTCTGATCTGCGTCAACAATGAAAGGAGACAGGAGGGAGAGCTGGAGTTGTGTATCCACAGCAACCAAACCTGACAAATCCACTCCGCTCACAGTTTACTCCTGACAACAGCATCTGTGGGAGCACAAAGAGAAACATTTTTAAAATATCCAACCATGAAACATTTGAACCTGGACATGTACTGGGTGCACTTTAGCTTCTGGTTGCACTGGAGGCATCTGTTATCCAGGATTTGTCACTCCAAGCCCAAGAATGGACCAGAACATGCAGTCGCACATCAAAGGAGTTGAGCTGGTTTATTGGGGTGGACTTGGAGGTTTGCCTGTGTAGCATTCTGCTCCATACTGGCATAAATCTGTTTTAGCAAACAGTAAGGCAATGCCAACTAACTAGAACAACCTAATCTGCCCCACACATGAAGTAACTAAACAACACACCAATATTTAGCTTGTTAGTTTAAAAAAGCGTGAAGTGTGATGCTACATCCAGGCTTCAGTTTCACAAACAAAAGAAAAAGTTGTTATTTTAGCCCTGTCCTGATTCTAGGAAAAGAAAATAAGAGGTAGAATTTGACATTTAAATCATCCGTTCTTTGCTTTAAATATCATGGCCAGTGGATTCAAGCTCAAGATTAGTTTTGTGACACCAATTTTTTTTGCGATTTCAAAGGCACTTTAAAAGCATGCAATTAAGTGGCCTCATTCATGCAAAAACATAATGCTTTCCACTCAATTTAATGATATCAGTATTACATAATTAGAGGTTTGGTCGCTCTTGACTCAGTAAAAGAAACTTAAGTGTATATAATTAAGCTTATTAAGACTTAAAAAGATAAGAGGACTTGGCTTGGGCAAAGTTACTCTTTCTCTATTGTTTATGCTAACATGCTAACTAATGAGCTAATGACCCACTTTAAAAGAATTAACCAAGAAGCTAAACAGACAATACAGTTTTTATCAGCTTAGATTGCCCAGCAGAACCTTTCAAATCTTTTAATACACACAAATAAACTCTACATTTAAATGGCTGACTTATTAGTTGAAGTATTTAAGCTCATTTGTATGGCATGTTATTTAATTGTATTTCATTTTAAATTATTACATGTTTGGCAGGTTTGATTTCTATTTTTTCATTGTACACAATGAGTTCTTTTTCAAATCCTTAAGGACAAATATAAAGTAGTTCAAGAGTTTCATGTTTAGAATTTATGTCTGTTCGGAAATTAAAGTCTTAAAGTGCATTTTTCAGCAGCCATAAATCAGGGCTACAGGTGTTTACATGGGCAACATTTTCAGGTTCAGTTCTCATATTATTTACTCGGTAACTTTCTTATTGTTTTGGAGGCCCACAGCAATAGTAGAAAGTAGAGAAAACTATTATGGGAGCAGCATGAGATGGTTCAGTGCTATGCGTTTAAAAACCTTTAAGAGAGGTGAGTTTGATTTATCGTTGTGGTGAAACAAGGCATTAGAGGTTAAAGCAGCAGTTGTAATACCAAAGCTAATTTGAATAATTGAGTGAATGACTGATCATGCATAGAGGCCCAGACTGCTTGGCGTTATAACACTATCAATCACAACTGTAATCAAAACGAATGGCCAAAGTCATCATGTCAAAGCTGTGGGCCACATCAAAATTTACGTATTTACTAAACTTTAATCAGCTAGCCAGGTCAATCTGCATTGATGGGACAAGCCTATTATAGAGTAGTTTGAATCCTGTTAAAGAAGATATTCATCTTAAACTGACATTTCATTTAGAGTATCTTTTTACACACTGCACACCTATTACTATATATATTCTTCCAAGAAGCCACTGCACACCATGCAGTTACCTCTCATGTAATTACCACCTCTCTGTACTTCATTCTGAAGGAGCATGAAACAGAAACACAGTGCTTGCTACAGTTACAATAATAAAAAAATATTAATATTTCACACAGGATCTTTTGGGACAATTCTCTCAGCGGTTCTAGATTATGTTGGGTGTATTTTAGAACCCACCATAGGCACAACTGGATGTTCAAATGGTGCAGTGGGTCAAGTATTAAATGCTCATCTCTTACCCAACTTCTTTTAAACATGTGTGATACAGATGCCAAGTACATTTTTAAAAATAACATTAATAATCTCTCTTTAAATGTATGAAATATAATACAGCTATAATAAAGCTTTTCATTCTTAACTATAATTATTTTACTATTGCACATGACATACTAACTGTATTACTGTTACCTTGTAACTGTGTCTGTGGTGCAGTGTAAGTGGTCTAGGAGAAAGGCTGGTGAACAGTGGAGGCTGACCCTTTCAACAGTTAACACTTAAACATACACAGAGTTGTTGGTGATTCTGATTGAAAAGTAGTGTGCTACTTCATGCTAATTCATAAGTGACAGATGGTCAATGCCTGAACAATACAGTTTTTGACATTTCTATTTAGTTACTTCTAAAGTCTTTATATCATATATCCTCATATATTCTTTTAATCTTAATTTGTCTAGAAAATAATGAGCTCTCTTTGGGCTAAAACCATACAAATGGTTTAATTAAATGCAATTAAAGTGAAAAAGGTCATTGACGTTTTGAAGCATGCACAGCCTGTTCATTAGAAATAATTAAACCCAACCAGGTGAGGTTTTGACACTAGATCTGACCTCATTTCACCTCATATTTGTGAATGAGGAACATGTGTAAATAGCAGAGATGTTGACATGCTGTTTAGTGCACGGTTCTGACTGTAACTAAATTGAGTAGAGCTGAAAGTATGAACAGAGAGAGCACTCACCAGTGGGGAAGTACAGTGGGAGGTTGTCCAGGTACAAGTCCTTATCTGTCGGTAGAAAGACACAGAAGATGACTCTGTCCATCTGAAACACACAAAAATGACTTTTTATTAGCAGCAGATGCAATAAGCAGCGGCAGTGAGGGAACAATGTGATACACAGGCTCATTGTTCAACACGGAGAGGAGAATGCGCCTAATGCATCACTCCATTAGTTAGCTATTAGTGTCCCATTATGACCATGACATAGAGCCTATTGCTGCGGTGGGGACAAAGCGCTTTAGAAGTAACAGTATCTTTTTACATGGAAGGGGAGACAGAGACAGCTGTAAAAGGATTTCATATGAACTTGTTTTAGGACAGTTTGTTCTTGTTATATGTAGTCAGAGTACACTATACGGCAATAGGCCCCTTATTCCCTCCTTATTTAAGTAGAAAACCGAGCAGTGAGCTCCCTCCCCACAAACCAAAGTCATAAGGATAGTAGATTTCAAATAATATTAAGACACTGACCAAGTGAGTGCAGTTATTGTGCAACAATAAACACTTTTTATGTTCTAGCGCTTCTGTCCACAGTATATTTACATTACAAATACTGGTCCTCCCATTGCAGCTTGATGATAAAAGTGTGCAACTGTTACACTGGGTAAAAGTCCACTGTATCCTCTTATTTTATCACCCTAATGTCTCTACAATGGGTTAGATTTTTCTGTTTTCTGTGAGTCAGTGTAATTTATTGCCCGGCAGTTGCTATCACTTTGTGTGTGGTGTGGGAGGCAGACATGCACAACAGCCAGCTTGCCCTCATCTCCGCCTTGGCTTCAGGACAATTACTGAGCTTCATCAGGAAATAGAGACAAGCAAAAAGAGAAGGCATAGGAATGTGCTGTGCGTAACTACATCCCCTGGGCCGGGTTTGGACGTGTAAAACCATGTTGGATTAGTCTACATTTGTGCCATTTTGCAGCCACCTACAAATAAAGCTAGTGGTTGCAAAATGGCATCCTTCTCCAGAGTAGTAGAGGTTGATTTTGACTGTAGAAAGGCCTTCCAAAATTATTATGAAAGGAAAAGATTATGAAATGAGATGATTAGACACAGATGTATTTATTTATGGGCAGTTTTTTCATGTATTAACCTGTAACGTGGTATATTTTTTAATTATGCCATATGGGGTTCAGTTTAGGCAATGCAGAGATATTGTCCTTATGTAACTATGAATGGAAGTGACATTGTAAAATATAATCATTCACAGTCCCTGATGTATTAACTGGATATTTCTGAGGAGCCTGGTCATTTTATTTTGTTTGGTTTCATGAATAAATCATTCATATTTTTATTATTGAAGATAATGAAGACTGTTGGCTCTACAGCTCTGTGCTGTTTGAGTTTATTGTGTGGCTCACAGCATGTGCAAATTTTAATTTCAGTTTCAGCACCGGGGAGTTCAGGGCCTCAGTGATCCAACAATACAAACTATAAACAATCAGAGGTTTGACAATAAAGACTCTTCTCTGGTGTACACTCTCACAGCAAACATTCTCCGGTCTGTCCATCTCTGGAGTTTACAATAAAACATCTCTCTCTCTTTAAAACACACTGGAGCATTTTGTGTGTAAACAAAAGTGGCGCGCTCATTTCCAGCACTTTTGAGGGCACGTCCTCTACAGCGGGATGCGTTTTGTGTGAGCATTTGTTTGCTGAACACTGCATGGCTGATGGCATCATCTGCCTAGTATTGCTGCATAGACTCATGAGACCAAGGCTAACAATAACATTATCAACGGGCTCTATGGGAGGTGGTACTGTGTGCTGCCTAAAGACAGAAGGAGTGAGGGAGGGAGGACTGGAAGGAGGTCTTAGAAGTCGAGGAGGAGAGTTTTAAGGATGCAGCCGTTTGATTGGAAAGTTTCCTCTTTGTTCTTCTGCGCTGGCTTCCCCTCCAGTCATCTATTCCATCATTTTGTCTTTTCTCTGCTTGCTTTCTCCAGAGAGACAAGCATGTGTTTGTGTGAGTTGGGCTTAGTCCCGCAAGGAGCCAATTAAAACACAGACTTGGCCATGAGCATGAGAGCCACAACTTGAACAAGGAGTCTGTGTGCATTTCAATGTATGTTTGTACATGTGTGTGTCTCCATATAGCCCCTTCTCTCTCTCCCCAGAAAAAAAACAACAACAGCTGTGTGAGAGGAAGAATACCTGCAGGAGATGGATGGGATAAATGTGCACAGAAATACACACCTTTTCATGGTGCTCATCCAGAAAATCCCTCACAATGGCTAATGCCTCGTGCACGGCCTTCTCCGGCGGATATCCTGCACTGACAGCACACAACAAATCAAGCACGAGCAGACAATATGCACACTCATGTCCTCACATCCTTTATGCTGCATCTTTGCCTTCTACAACAATAGTCTCACCTTATTCCTTTATAGAGGTGTAGGAAATCTACATGCACAATGTATTAATGCAATAAGGCAGCTGTCTCTTGAGGCTAGACACTTGCAGGTTAATATTCCGATGTTAAAGCATACATAGAAGAGAAATGTGCTACGCATTTGACCCATCATTCAAGGAGAGCAAACTGTCAAGAGCAGTACAGTGCAGCGCCCAGGGGCCTTTTGCCAGATTTTGATTTTTGGGTTCATGGTCAGGAGTACCTAGCTGGAGGATAATCACATATTATAAAGTCATCCACACCCTCATCTTCTCCCGCCTAGACTATTGCAACTCCCTCCTCTCTGGCCATGGCACCAAATCAATCTTCCTCCTCCAAATGGTTTAGAACGCAGCAGCTAGGCTCCTCAATGGTTTTAACAATCAACACATTACCCCTGTACCCTGCAGCCTTAGATCCTCAGGCAGGTCCCTGTTACCCCTTCCAAACTCCAGGCTCCAGACGAAGGGTGATCGAGCCTTTTCAGTCCGGATGCCTTTGCAATGACCTGCCTAAGGAGAAAAGGCTCGCACCATCTTTATCATCTTTCAAATCTCTTCTTAAAGCTAATTTTTTATCAGTTGGACTTCCTTTTGCTGGTTTTAGTAATTTTTGTATTGTATTTTATGAATTTATTTATTACAATTCAATTCATTGTCTGCTTTTATATGCTTTCTGTATGCTATTTTATTGTTCCTTGTATAGCACTTTGTAAATCTTATTATTATTATTATTACTACTACATATTATTTTAAGTAAGTAGGTAGGTAAACTTTATTTATATAAGGCTTTTCACAGATCTTCCCTACCCCAAGGATAAATATGCAAACTCTACACAAAGAGTCAATTTAGTCTTTAAAAATAAATAAAACCCAGCACTAATCATACAATCTTCAACCAATACTTCAACCAAAAATAATAGCTGGGAAAAATTGCATTTCCAATCCAATGTCGCGCTATAGTGTTTAGTCCAATCAAATGCTTGCTGCTTCATTGTTGCAATTACAGCGAGCAGGATGTGAGGGTTGTCCAAAGGCACAGAGTACAGAAGGGTGCAAATTAACCTAAATGTTTTGTGCTAGCAACAAAAATACACACAGGCGCTGTTTGCATTTCTGAAATGTGATGTAACAATCCAAACTGGGCCCATTACGGTTTATAAGCGTTTTATTGCATGGTAGAAAACAAGTGAAAATTGCCTTTCCTTTACTAGACTTGAAGCCAAATATTGTTCATAGAAAAATGCTTCAGAGCCCCCATTAACACTGCTGTTAGCAATTTGACTTAACTGGCAATTTACAGCTAAAACAGTTATGATGGCAATTGTGTTGAAAGCTCTCACATCTTAGAATGATCTCTTAGAACAGAGATTTGATAATGTAGCTATAAAAATCTGTGATGTACAAATGTGAGATTTAGATGTGTAGTCTAGAGGAAGTGTGGTAGCCAGAGGACTACTGGGCACTGCAGCACAATTTATATATATATATAAAACCTATAATCCATTAGTTCCATCCATAATATTAACAAAACATATGCTTAAACAAGTTTCAAAAGAACAACAGGTTTAGGCGTTATTAAAGAACCGTTTAATACAGAGAATTCTAGATACATACTGTGTAGGAGACACTTGAATCAATTACACCGTTGGCCTTTCTATTTGGAAATGTCTCAAATACTGGCCCAAACCCCAGAGTGCACCCCAGGGAGAGTTCAAACTGCCGTCGTTATGTCCTTCTCCTCCCAGTGTGAAGAGGGATTACTTTCAATATGACACAATCGTTGGCCTAATCTATCTTAATCTGACGCTCTTAATCCTGGGCCTTAATCTGTGGAGCACCTCTGGGTTGGAGTAGATAAGTGTCACATACTGGCTCCACACCAGTTTAATACAGTCTCAGAGAGAATGAAACAACAAGCCCATGATGAAAACAGCAATCCAGACCAAATGGAGGACAGTGCCACTTACAGCCAAAAGCCCTGCAGCAGCAATAAACACTCAAGGAAAGATAAAAACTACATCTCTCTCTCATACAAGTGAGTGGATAAGTGTGTTTGTTCTTGTGCAGTTTAAATGGGTGTAAACAGGCACTGACCGTAGATTCCTGTTGAGATGCAAGGGAAAGCCTGCAAAGCAAAAAACAACAAAGAAAAGTGGTTTACACCAACAAGGTGATCACATAAATGCCTTTATCCATCGCTTGCACACACACACACACACACACACGCACACACGCACACACACACACACACACACACGCACACACACACGCACACACGCGCACACGCGCACACGCGCACACGCACACACGCACACACGCACACCAGTGAACACATGTATTGTTACTACTGTTGTGCTTTTCAAAGACTGCATGTTGGGCTAGATATTGTTGACAAGGCTGCACAAAGAAACAAGCCTCTCTGTGGCACTGACCAACTGTGTGAAAGTATATTATCATATAAGTATATTATCATATCTATGCCTCTGAATATCCATGACTCATAATTTAGCTACCTCATAGTGGATGTACTCCTTTGAGTTGAGTTTCTAGCACTAACAGTAATGACAGTTGTCATTGTCATATACTGTGCTGCACCTAGACTATTATGGGATAATATTAAAATGTTCTATGTTGATCCTACTGTATTCAAATTATATATTTTTTTACCAGTCTGCCTAAGTTGAAACTTTTCTAGTGGAGAGTCTGACACCATACTTCTCTTAATGGAGATGTTCATGCTTTGCCTGGAATGTTACATGGTATGGCATTAAACATAAGTTTGTAGCACCACCTGGTCATGTTATTAATAAATTATCAAAAGTCTATCCATGACTTGCTTGTCCTTATTTAACATGATGTACTTTGATTACATGTTGCCTGAATTGAAAACTCCGTCCTGTGGGCCCCCCATTGCTCGCTGTGCCCTCACCACTGATCGCGCCCCGCTGTCTGTGGCAGTCTGCAGGCTGTTCTTGTAGCAGGACCTGAGAGCCGTCTTCTCCGCTTCTCCCACTCTCCCTTGTGCAATCGGCCCCACTGTATGGATCACATCTACACACAAACACAATAATGAATGTCAAATTAATGTAAACAAAATGTAGGTCATTGATGTGCAAATGCAATCAGCAGCTGCTTTACTTGTAATCAGTAAAACTTATAATAAGCATGGTCCGAAGTGAGAAGTTTAAATGCCCTCCTTTCCTATTCTAAAATTTTAGACATAATATAATTCAAATAACTTTAATTTTCAAAATCTATTTAATATAATATTACATATTTTCAAAAATACAATACATGCTAAATACTGCCAAATAATGTTCTTAGCAAAACCTTTCTTTAAAGGTAAAAGGTTATGCCAAGATAATAACATCCCAAAAATGATAAGAGAGCTTCTTGTCTCTGAAAGCAAACAAACTTCTACCACAAATACAAATATAAAGCTTGTATGGAGTATGTTTTCCTGAAAAATAATTCAGTCTTGAGAAAAATACTTATCCTTAAAGATGACCTTTAGCTAAGTCCCCAAGGCTTACTGTAAGCTTAGATTCCATAATCATTCAGTGTAATAAAGTTGTGTTTGTTAGTTATCTAAAACTGTTGCTACACCAGTCACTACATCAAAGCACTGTGTGCATATGCAGTGGGTGCAGGACTCGTAGACATAAAGTTTTTGAGAGTATTTGAGGGTAATGCTGAGAGAAACAGAGCAGTTTCATCATTGCTATTTGCTCGCTCTTTGACTGACACCGCCTTGAAATGAAACCAGAGAGAAATCCTTCCACGAGAAACAGGCACCTTAACAAAAACTGAAGTCAGAACAACATGCTTAAAAGAACTCAATACTTTTACTGTAAGTCACTTAGTTTGCAAACAATGGGTCAGTATGGACAGAAATGTATTCAAAATATGTCCACTGTCTATTACCCAACATATAATTGCACAAAATGTAGTTTCCTGATGTGTATGGGTCTTATATGTTCCATCCATCCATCTTCTCCCGCTTAATCCGACTGGGTCGCGGGGGCAGCACTGCCCATTACTCTATGCACCAGACCCAGACCCTATGAACCCCTCTGCAGGTGGTGAGCCCACAGGAGGGAGGGACTCCCCGCCGGTCCCTTGTTGTACACTGTTCATAGGGTGTTGCATGTTTTTGGTTGATGGGGGGAAACCGGAGTACCCGGAGGAAACCCATCCAGACACGGGGAGGAAACATGCAAACTCCACACAGAAAGGCCCGGGCGACCCGGGGATCGAACCCGCAACCTTCTAGCTGTGAGGCATGAGTGTTGCCACTCAGCCACCGTGCCGTCTTATATGTTATGAATGATTATCATATTCCCTCTGTGAAAGGATCAACCACGTTGTGCACTGTACATTATAATACTAGAAAGGAGAGGATATTAAAAACTTGCTTCTGCTTCCTCATGCACCCTTATTCTCAAAGAAACTGAACAAAACACAGAACTAAAATAAATAATTTAACCTGCAGCAGCTTGACTGGAGCAAAGGGCTCTTCCCTCGATTTTTTACCAATTCTGAGACATCCATGCGCAATCTGTAACTTTTTCTGTAATAATTTCGTGGTGAATCAACAGCCCTTACCCTTGTAATATTGTTTCTGAATTGTTATTGAATCAATGTTGTGCATGTTTTAGGTTTGTGTGGAAAACTAAAATACCAAATAGAAAACCCACTAAGAAAAAGGCAAAACTCCAGACAGATCTGCTCCTTGAGTTTTACCGAGCATGAATCTTAAGGAACGCTCTAACCTTGAAAACTTGCTTTCCCAAAGCTTTGTGTGAGATTCTTGAGACTGTCTAACAGACTGACTAATGATACAGCCTCGACCATCTATTTTCAGCTTAATGAAGCTTTTGTTCCTGATGCCTGCTGAGGTATTTCACTTGAACTAATTGACTGAATAAAGAGCAAACTGACTGTGTCTCATACAATTTATAATGGATTGGCAAAGGTAAGGTTAGGACAGGCAAGCTCACAGATGTGGTTAAACTGGTCTTCAACACCACTGCAGCGGCTTCTGAGAAAACTGCCTGTGGAGCCAGATTCACAACCACCTGCACGTGGAAAAAGAAATCCAGTTCACATTAAACCACCACTGAGATCCCATTCTTCTAGCAAACTTCATTTGGGTTATATAATCTTGTTTAATGTTTAAGTCACATGCTGTTTAAGTATGGATATGTGAAGACACTGAATATGCACTCAGTGGTAATCCTTATGTTATATAGGACATAGCACGCTGTAAATTATTCAACTTTTTGACATCTAGAACTAGTATAATAGATAAATGTGGGTCTTTGCTTGAAAATTAGCTGTTCAGTGATGATGGGCCAAGATCCAACCACTTGCATAAGGGAAAACTAATAAACTGAACCCTGAAGAGGGATAGACGAGTGTATTGCCATAGATGTCAATCATAGCAGGCTTGCAGATAACTCCATAGCGCAGTAATCCAGTCAGTATTGAGACTTAAGGAGCATCAGGGGGTTCAAGCACATCTGAAAAGACAGAAGTCAACTGGATAGATTTATTGAAGAGTTTGGCCCAGAGCCCAATGACAGATAGGGCAAGGTTCTCATCAGAATAATGCCTTTGTTTAAATTAGGTATCGCCTTTGACATATAATGCACGTTTATGTTTTGTATATTGTGTATTCCCTCCTTTCATCGCATGGTACACTGAATATTATGTTATTTTCTGATCTATGTTATGTTGTTTCCTCATCACAAACACACCTGGAGTTGTGTTTTATTTCATTCACACATGTTTAACACACAGATAGAAAACATTCATTCCACCTTGTGATGTCATGTGGTGATACAGGAAGTGCCCGACTTTTACTAGAATCATTTGGATGATTTCAGCCCTAGAATTGCCAATCTATACTGAATAAAAGGTAAAAGCCATTATCTTCCAAACTACCGCTTCATGATGTCATTGTTTGAAGCATTTTCAGTTAATAACCAATTATTATGATTATGAATTATTATAATAAAAAATTGCTCAGGCATGTATGAATGGAACAAAACAAAACTGCAGGTATTAAGAAAAAGAAAAATGTCAGCACTCATTTAGTTACACAATATTTAAAAGCCTTTATTGTGAGGCCTTCAGGCTGTGACACCTGCAGTTATGTTTTGATGCAGTAACAATATTATAACATGGTTTAAACCTCACAAAAGTCAATTTTTTAATATAGGACTTTTAAATTAAAATTGGGTATTGGATATGTATACATACTAATTCAATACAAAGACAAAAACCAACTTCAATATATAAAAGAGATCACTTTTGAATGAAAAACTGCCGTCTTACCATGTTCCCTTTAAACTCTAAAAAATGTCACTTATAAGGAAATTAACTAAGCATCTACTGCCTGCAAGTCCATGTGCTCAGACTGATTTTAATAAATAGGGTTGAGTTCCTTATAACCTATTTTTAAAACATGTTTCCCTGAATGACCTATATTTGACAAAATAAATCCAACATGCTAGAGACCCCCAAACAAAAATTGAACCTTAAGAAAGTCTTTGAAGTGGAGAAAACCATCTTAGACTGTCTCATTTCTCCTCAGTAGTTTATTAAAGAGTACGTCATATGCATTAATCACACAGTTATTAAAGTCTCCCTCTCTTCAGCGTCAAATACAGAAACAGAGGCAGTTTTAATCCCGCCCTCAGAGGATTGGAGCCCATTAGGCAAAAAGATTTAACTCAGCGCTGTGGGATTTTCTCAAATATGATCAGGTGATCTATTTTCAAAGCGTAGTATGTGTCCCTTTTGCGCTTGTTCCTCCAATTACTCATTTGTTAGGAGAAATTGTTGCTGCTGTGTCCATCGACAAGGACATTGTGCCAGCTAACCACAATCAATGGGGAGTATTTGGTTTGCAAAGTAGTGATAATTGTTCACTGAAACAGGGCTACTGCAAAAGCATTATATTGTGTACTTAATAACAAAGTGGTCTCAGCAAGGTCACTCCTGGGAACACCAACGATCTATTTTAGTTTACATCAGTCATTTCACACACTATGGACTCTGCTTAATCTCTTTTGAAATGAGACTATACAATTTGAAGTTGCAAGGTGCTATTAAGAAATTGTATAGAGCTGAGTATGGTCCCAGGTTGGATTAATAGAATGGGGTTTGCAAATAAGCTCGTGACATTTAAATAAACAACCCAAACACTAAAATACCAAGCCTGATCTTGTCAGATCTCAGAAGCTAAGCAGGGCGGGGCCTGGTTAGTACTTGGATGGGAGACCACTGGGAATTCCAGGTGCCACAGTGGGGTGCCAGTGGCAAAAACTGTCGTTGTGTCCTTAGGCAAGGCACTTCACCTACATTGCCTAGTATGGAAATGGTGTATGCGTGATTGATGGTGATGGTCGGAGGGGCCGATGGCGCAGATTGGCAGCCTCGCTTCCGTCAGTCTGCCCCAGGGCAGCTGTGGCTGTAATAGCAGCTTATCACCACTGAGTGTGGAGTGAATGCAGAATTAACTGTAAAAGCGCTTTGGGTGTCTTGAAAAGCGCTGTATAAATGCAAGGAATTATTATTATTATTAAAATATTACAAATGTTGGATACATTAATCATTAAGGGGATTATTCAAAAGAAGTGGCCACAAGGGGATCACTTAACTAAGATATTGATTTGTTTCAGGTATAGATTTACAATAATGGATACATAGATCTCCAAAATGGTTTACACCTCAAGACTCAAGGACATCATGAGCAATACATAAGCAATTCTTACTCACACAACTGCTCTATATTGTCTATGCAATTTCATGGTGAAAGTTGCTATTGCAGGTTTAGCTGCTCACTTACTGTAATACAAATGAAATTGCAAGCAAAATAATTGTGTGTCATTTGGGAACAGATAATATATGTGATGAACTGTTTATTTAGAGAAAACAACAGATAACAAGTGTTAAGTTTCAATGTTGTATACTTTGTGATCTCAATCCGGTTCCTTTCTGTTGCTCTTTTGTAGAATATTTATAAGGACATCATCCTGGAATCATTCAGGAGAATTGGAGGAGGATGTGTGAGGAGCGCTTATGTCCCCTGAAGACATCAGATAAAAGTGCTCAGTGCAAACACCAGAGCATGGGACTGACGTAGAGTCCACAGATGTAAGAGAAACGGAACCCCACAGTCCTCATCAAACACACCACTGATGCAAGTGGTCCCTGAGAAATCACTTAGTCTCAGTTATTTCAATCAAAATACTTTAATGTACGAATAATGCTGCCAGTATACCTCTATTACTTGTACTGTACTGAAGCAGGGTATGTCACTGTATCCCACCACCACACTGTGGTGAGTGTGAGGAGGACAATGATCACAAACTTATAAAAACTACAGTTTAAGCATTGCTATGGCTCTGATTATACACTGAACAGTTTCTATCATTACATCCTACATCTTTCTGTTGCCATTATTCTACATGTCATGCAGCATAAAAATCAAGCTTAAAGTTCAACAGCTCTCAGTCACAGTGATGCCATACAATGTATAATAAGGCTATTTAAGCCCAAAGTGTAACTTCTAATGGGAGAATGCTCTTGTGTAATCACACAATGACTGCAGCAACAGTCTGACCCTGTATATCTCTGTGAATATAAGGCTCAAGTGTCAGTCTTCTTAGACGTGTCTGCTGTGCCCGGAATAGACTCTTAAACTCAACAGTTCAGTGTTAAGTGCAGCTTCACACACTTTTTTGTGTGTTACTTAGTAACTCTCCCACACATTTTCATCATAACTTCTACTTACACTGACTTCCATTATGATATGGCCAGAATAGATCAGTTTTATTTTGAATGTAAGGCAACAGTGTTTTTCATTGACATTCATGATATTAAAGATGATAAATTAAAAGTATGCATCTATGTATCTATTCATTTATCTATGTATCTATATATTCATCTATCTATGCATATATCTATCTATAACAGGTTAATAGTAAATTAGTAAATTAACAGCTTCCAAGTGGATGAAACACAATATTAATTCACAGCCTGCTGAATGGACCATTATTCATGGAGAGGGCATATACACTGAGACATGCCCATGTGTGTGTTACAGACCAGTCGATTTATCACACTCAAATATGCTGCCACATCTTTATCCACCAGCCTACTTGGATTTAAACTGTTGAGCACATATGGCTCAGCGTGCCTGTGTAAATGTTTACAAGTTAACACTCTACGTGTGAAAGGCGTCAGTAAACAAGGCCACTCGGCAGAAGCACTCACTGGGTTCAGTACATGTTCTGTGTGTCCAGGTCAACAGCAGGTCACTGAACTGAGAGCTGCCCGCTAATGTCAAAATCTCCACACCACTAAACAGCCAGAATCAAACTACAGCACCTCTGCTTTAAAACACAACATTTACCACTTACAAGTATTAGGTTATTATTTCTCATTCTTGTACTACTTTATCATTTATAAGTACATCTTAATTAGCCTTAATGTACTATGAACAAATACTTAATTGATAATGAACAAATAGTTTATTAGTGACTCCTCAACAAGTTAATTAATACCCTAACTCTTAAATGATATTTTAGGTAGTTACTGTATCAATATTACTAAAATATGTGTTCATTACTAAATAAGTTTTGTGCTTTTTAAGGTGTAGTTATTATAAAGTAGTCGTGCTTATTCCATCTTTCAGTTTAAACTCTCTTTGTCCTTTGTCGTCACTGTTTGTTCCCCTGAAGCCATTACCTCATCCACACCTCTGTCTCCACCCCATTACCCCGTCTCCCCCCGTCCTCCCCCATCGCCCTCTCCC
>JACN01022546.1:0-10702 GCA_000787155.1 Scartelaos histophorus | reverse complement strand
CAAATGGATAATTGTCCCAGCATTTCCAACAAGGCCCAAATGTAAAAGGCCTTACGCACAAAGTTAATACTGTCAGCGTAAATCTTTTAAATCTAACCCTAATAGTCCTGAAAGTCTAACATGTTGAGTAAATAGATGCTAAATAAAAATAATGTATTACAAAAAGTATTACATCATAATCAGTATTACACTAATGAGAGGTTTCTGCATTCTGGATCCTGAGATATTGTGGTTTAAAATTCAAACAGATCAGATAAAACCCAAGAACAAGAACATTCTGATGCATAAAAAAGGAAAGGAAAAAGACCCTAAAATATATATAAATACAATAAAATAAATAAAACCCTGTAATTCTGATGGGACAATACACCAAGGAGGCTAAGGAGCTCCGTCCTCTTTGAAGTGCTGTTGAGGTTTCTCTCCATCTCAGCAGAAGCCGTCGAGACACATTTCCAACAGTTTCTTCATGTTCTTCAGCTCCATCAATCATGTGGGAGACAGGCCACTGAAGAGTCATGTGTAGAAAAGCTCACAGACCAAAGGGCTGTAATCACAACCACATTCGGTCTGTGTCTGCGCTCTGCTGACAAAACTCACATCAGGGACTTCAGAGCAGGGCCCATGTTTTTATGTGTTTTTTATGTCTTAATCACTTGAGGTTTTATGTGTTTTTATATACTGTAGTAGCTAAAGTTTACTCATGTCCTTTTTACAGATATAGTACGCACATGCAAAAGGTTAAAACTGCATTAAATGTGCACTGTGTAACTTCTCCTGCTTGTCTTCATGGAGATGTGCCATAAATTTAAGAATCTCCATGGACACTTGTAAGTCAAATTACAGGTTAGATTTGTGGGGAGGCGATCCTACCCAAGAATTCATGTTTTTTTAAGATACTGATACACTTGTAGTTGAATAAATGCAACAGGTTTGTTTAATACTATAGTGTGAACAATTTAAATCAACGCATTAAAGGTTGTGAAGAGGATTCTCCAAGGAATGAGGAGTACAGCAACTGTTTGTCCTTTTTCAACCCAGCCCCCCTCCATGACAGCACCTGCCTCCTCCTTACGCCAAAACCTTTAGCAGCTGCACTGTTGGTTTGGCTGCTACTTTTCTCTATTACCATTATAACTGCAATGACATCCAGACTTATAATGAAGTCGTGAGTGTGAGAGTAATGAATGCTGTGCAAAATCTTGGTGATTACTTTAGATTTACATTTATGTTTTTAATGAAGTAGTTTATCCTAGAAAATAAGTTAGCTCCTCATTGCTGCACAGGACTTGTAAATATAACTAACAAACTACTAATACAATAAGCAACAGCAAACAGACATTTTCTTTGAACTGAAAATCACGTTTTCAGATACAGGATATCACATTTGTATCATCCCTTGGAAATAAAGGCGTTTTCAGATACAGGATATCACATTTGTATCATCCCTTGGAAATAAAGGCAACTCTTGGAAATAAAGTATGTTTCTCAATGATAAAGCAGAGTTTTCTGTCCAGAAGTAATTTAGCTCCAGCTTCAGTCTTTAGACCCTCGTCTGCTTCAGTGACGCCATCGCTGGAAGGAATCTCCAAGAATCACCTTTGTATGGCTTTGCTCCTTTTCCCCTTCGCTTCTCCTTTCAGCAACCTCAAAAACGGACTTTCTTTTGAGGTGAATTGGTAGTGGATTCTTGTCTGTCATTGCAAGAAACTTTGTGCTAACTGCGAGGAAGCTACAGCTCGAAAAAGAACCGCTGCATTGGTTTAGTAAACAGCGCCTGTGGAGTGCATATGAGGCGTAAGTTAACCACATAATCCCAGCGCACCGGAGAGGCAGTTACATTAGAAGTGTAGGAAGTTTGATTGACAACCCAACAGCCAATAGTAAACAAGGCCTCTTTTTTCTATTGGCTGATGTTTATCTGGTCCCACCACATCCAGAGTTGATGGATTTTCATTATTTTTGTTTTGGTCATCATAATTACAAGGCTGCTACATGTCTATAATGCTATCATTGACACACAAAAAAAAAAAAATCCTCCATACAGCCTTTAACATCTCCATGGAAACAGGTTGGGATCCTCTCCAGGAAAGTTACACAGTGCACCATTAAGTTTAAGTACATTTATAAAAAGAGCATGTTGAGTAAAGTAGACTCATAGATTTCTATCTTATTTTAAGTTCTGCTGTCTTTGTCTTCAGATCAAAGTTTCGGAGGAGGCTCTCAGACTTCATCACGAGGGCTTCTTCTGGCGCTGTGTGTTTCAGGTGGAGCTCACAGCAGAACCTCACCTCTCCACTCTGTACAGTGAGTATCCCCCACTGGGACACAACGAAATACATTGTAATTCTACTCAGTTTGTATGGTCCAAAATCACAGTTAGAAACAGCTAGAGTCAAAGCAGTCAAAGCAGACTGAGCGAAATAAGTAACTGGATAACTGCACCATGCCCTGTCCTTAGACCCTCTGTATCTGCAAAAAAACCTCCAAAACTGCAGAAGTACAGAGATGAAAGTATGAAGAATGCCGCTGTGGCTAATTCCTGGCTTCTTTTACTCCATGAGACAGTGAGACCAAAACCTACGGGGCCAGCACACAAAAGAGTCTGGATCTGAGTGGGATTTCAGTGCCAAATACAATAAAAAGTTGTTACATAATTAAATATCCCCCAGACATGTCTCCAAGCTTTTCCACAAAGCAGCTGCACAAAGCCCAGTTCTGTGGTGTTTCTGACAAGAGACAAATGTTTAGGAATACGATATTTGACAGGGGACTTAAATGACCAATATCATTAAACCAAATTATAGTCGTCCCTTCTGTACTTAATCAGGAATCTCTTTTTGTAAAACCGCAATCTGAATATTCACGAGAGAAACTTTTGTTGTATTCCAGCAAACCAGCCCGAGTCTAAAGTGTGTATCCATGGTTACCTGTTCCCCCTGCCCGTTGCCCTCGGACCCGTGCCCCACCCCATGTACGACCCCACAGCAGGTAAATGATCCCAATCCCGATTCGATTTCTGTAGCACAATTCATAAAGAAAGTCTGTTTCCAGTTTAAAGATGCATTGTGTAACTTTTTGGTTTTAGGCCCATCATCTGATTGTTATAATATGTCATTGTTCTACTTGAAATGTTCCGCAGTATGACATTAAAGGGACACTCTAGAATTTTGGACATAGGGCCTCATTTACTAGTGAGTGTTGGAGATGTGTGGAGTCACTTTTTTTAAAATAATCCTTATATTTGCAGAGGTGCTGGTGCTAGGCTAGTGCATGTCAATGGGTTTCGTTAGCCTGCCGCTAAAACAGTCTTACCTACTCCACAAAGCACAGGAAGCAAATCTATTATTACGCCAGACTGTCAATGTGAATGTCTGTGTTGCTAGAGTAATTTTAGAAGTCAAACCAACCCTGTATTTGAAGGATTTATGTCTGAGCAGCAGCAGAGAGTTGTACTTCCTGATAGCAGCGGACTGATATCTGAGAAAATAGTCCCTCAAAATGTGATGATTTATGTGATGCAAAGTTAGTTTTACTTCTAAAATTATTCTATCAACCCAGGCATTTACATCAACAGTCTGGCATAATAATAGATTTGTCTCGGATCCTCTGTGGAGTGGGTAAGACCGTTTTAGCGGCAGGCTAACAAAACCCATTGACATGCTCTAGCCTAGCACCAGTGACCTCTGCAAATACAAGGACTGGATGGATAATTTTAAAAAGTGACTCCACACATCTACAACATTTTGGCTCACTAAGAAATGGGAAATTATGAAAAATTATGTGCAAAATTCTGGAGTGTCCCTTTTAAACAGCTCTAGTTTACATTTATTCAATCACCGGTGGTTGTATAGCTCAAAAAATCCTAAGAAAAACAAGCATTTTAACTGGGAGTGGGGTTGCCTCTCCACAGATCGGACTTGAAACTTGAAAATAAACAAAGCAATAACATCTCTGCCAGAAAAGTTAGACAATAGATCTTTAATAGAATAAAAATGTAATACAAATAATTCGACTGTGCATAGCAATCACTCGGAGAAGCTCCAAACATAAATCATAGATGTACAACACTTTCTATATTTAAGAATTTATACCAGTCAGAAATACATTTGAACCTTCTGATACTTTCCAGCTGATGCCATCAACATTCTATGGGCGTGTGATGCTAACTGTAAGCACTGCTCTGTCTGAGGCTTTGTAAGACTTAAATCTGCGCTTTATTTTAATGCTAACCAGAAAGAACTGATTTAACCAACAATTACTCACACTCATCATTTTTGTTGAAAATCAAACTCTTAAACCTGGCTCCTGAAAATGTGCTGCTTAAATTTTCATGAGTTTTTGGACAATCGTAAATCTGCTCAACATTTCACCGTTAAAGATACACGTAGAACACCCCCAGCGTGATGTCACTGCAAAGTATCAATAGCATATCAAGGCTCTGTGGACTTTGGCAGGTAGATGCACAAACTCTGATCACCAAAAGACCTCGTGACATGTGCCAGTTAAACATTAGACTGAAGTTCATGAGCTGTTGGATTTGGAAGACAAAGTACAAAGAATTACATAACCGCTTTCAAAATTTCTCTTTCATTTTTGTCTCAACCATATTACCGTTTTTGTCTTATTTTATTTGTAAGAACCTGGACCATGAGAAAGAAATCAGATTACACAATACTTCTGAAATTAGATAACAATTGAATTTGAGTGCACATATAAAACAAATGCACAACGAAACATTAAGACAACACTGTAGGAAAAATAAGCGACAAAATACTTAACTGTTTACCATGTAGTGTGAGTGTGACAGTAATATATAAGTCTGGATGTCTGTACATGTATCCTGCAGCATACATTAAAGGACTCGTCTTACTCTATATTTGGATTTCATGTCAAGTATTCGTCTCTCCAAACACATGAAGGTGGGGACTAACTGCCCCCTTGGAAATGGATCGATGAATGAATGATGAATGCACTGCAAAAAACAGTGTATCTGGGCAAGTTAAAATGCCTTAAATTAAGAACATTTTGCTTTATTTGAAAAATACAGTGATCTAGCAATGGAATAAGTGGATTTTTCATCTAACTTTTTGAGTGGAGGGTCTGTCTTCGTGTAGATGTTATTGCTTTGTCTGGAATGTTTCACAGCATTTCTCCTCCTTTTGGTCTTCATGGAGATCAAAGCAAACCAAGTTATAAGTCAGATCTGTGGAGAGGCGACCCCGCTCAGTCAGAATGCCTGTTTTTCTAGGCATTTTTGAGATATAAAACCACCCGTAATTTAATAAAAGTAAAAAAAGAGCTGTTTAATGTCATACTGTGCAACATTCCAGGCAGAGTGATACATAGAAACAAGCAGCAACCAAAAGTGAAAAGAGTTGTTTTTCTTATATTAAGATCAGACAGATGTATTTTCATATTTTAACTACAAAAACACCTGTTCCATTGGCAGATCATTTTATTTGTCAAGTGAAATTTACTCAAATCATGATACAAATTTTCTAAATTCATGTAACCTTAACTTGGCTAGACATTAGTTTTTTGCCATGTGGTTGAGTGTCTAGGGTTAGGCCCATATTTGGTTAATGTATTTTTTAACTGCAATAACTGGTGATATATTTTTTTTCTGTTAATTTTACTATGTTCTGTTGACTGTGTTTCTGTTTAAGTGTAGAGCTCTTACTTAACTCAGCTGGTCACTTTACTTTTCTGTCAGTTTTTCGAGGTTTTTGGACAGTCCTGATCGTCCTGGCCTTGCTCTGCGCTCTGATTGGTGGATTCCTCTTGGTCTGTGGTGTCCCGTTCTACAGCCACAAACTGTACCGAGTGGGCGGGGCTCTCCTCATCGCTGCCGGTAAAAATACACCCAAACATGTGTGGTAATTATAGCCCTGAGAGACTGGACTCTGAGCCACGGGGATATCTGAATGTAGATACATACATGCCTGCTCCTACTTTCACTGTCAGCTGTCAGACCTGTCACATGACGTGGATCAAACAGGAAACAGGAAGCAACACAGGTGTTACTATAGCAACTAGTGTAAACATGAGCTAATCAGATAATCATTAGCAACAGCGCACAAAACTATGGGACGTGACTGTGTTGGCAAAATAATCTTGTTGGCAAAATAATCACTTTGCTTTGCTTTTTAGACACTTCAGTATTCTCTATTCACAATGGCGAGGAGGAAATGTCTTGCTCATGGACACAAGATTAGTAATAATAATAAATCTTTATGTATAAAGCAGCAAATAACAATACAAAAAGCGTAAAAATGGCATATAGAAGGCAAACAAAAACAGACAATGATGCAATTCAGTTAATAATAATAAAGAAAGAAAGAGAAAAAGAATAACAAGAAATAAGGAATAAAATCAAGCTAAAACCAGTTAAAGGAAGGCCAAGCAATAAAAGTGATTTAAAAGATGATACTGATGGTGCAGCCTTATCTCCTCAGGCAGGTCGTCCAAAAGTCGAGGCGCTTGGACTGAAAAGGCTCGATCGTCCTTCTTCCGGAGCCTGGACTTTAAAACATCTAACAGGGGCCTGTCTGGGGATCTAAGGCTGCAGGGGGGCTTATATGGGGTTAAAAGTTCTGAAATGTAACTTGGTGCAAGACCTAAACGAGCTTTAAAAGTGAGTAAAATCTTAAAATCAATTCTAAAACACACAGGCAGCCAGTGAAAGGAAGCTAAAACAGAGCTAATGTGTTGATGTCTGTTAAAATTGGTGAGTATAAGTATGTTTTTTGTATGTTTATGTAAACTGAGCGAATGAATAATGCACGAAATTTAGTCACTCTGTTGTACGGATCATAAATACTAATAATGCATGGGGTTATTTAGTGCCAAAGTACTTTACAGTGCATTATTCATTCACTCCTCACCCGGTGGCGTTGGCAAGGCTTCAAATCTGCACCGTCAGTCGCTCCAACACTCATACAAGGCAAGGTTTAGGAAATGTCTTGCTTAAGGACACAACGACAGTATGTATTAGAGCCTCTACTTCCGACTGTGACACCAGGTATTCCCCATCCAGCTCCTAACCAGGCCCAGACCTGCTAAACTACCAAGATCAGACGTTGAGGGATTCCCAGGACCACACATTGTACTATCATTATGTCTTATTATAAGTGTCTCGTCCTCAGCCTGTCTGTTCCTGGCGGTGGTGCTTCTCTACGTCATGTGGGTGGAGCTGGTGGACGTGCGGCGGTACATTCTTCAGGAAAACGGCGAGACGTGTCCGGAGGCGGAGGTCCAGATCCTGTACGGCCTGTCCTTCATGGTGGCGGCCGCTGGAGTGCCCCTAGTGCTCGTCTCTGGGATTACGTTCATGTGCGTCGCCCGAGCTCTGGGGGGAGACAAGTTTTAAAAGCACGAAGAAAAGGACTTGTGATGGGGTGTGCAGCCCTGGGACTCAGTAGTGCTAGTCTCTCATGTAAATAGTAGGCTAGATCTGGTGCATATGACCAACACCGAAACAAAGCATTTATAAACCCTATCTTGACATTATTCTGGAAGTTTTGTATTCTCTACAGTGTGATAAACCTGAAATGCAATGCAATTTCATCATTAATTTAGATAATCTTCTCATTAAAGGTTTTTCTTTTAAACAGTCTGTTACTTTGTGGTCTCATTCTCAGCTGTTGAGTCCAACTGTTGCATGAGTTAGCTGCTCACAGGGGAAGCCCAGATTCTATATTAATCATTATGCATCATTCTGATCTCATCTTTTCACAGATGTTAATGACACACAAGTGTGAGAAGCCAGTGAAATGGGTGTGTTTACTTCAAGGAACTTATGAAAAAACACAAAGGAACAAACGAGCAAATAAAAGTTGCTTAATCGAATAAAATTGTTTCAGGTTTAAGACAAATAAAGTATAAAGCTACATTACCAGTCAAAAGTTTGGGCACATTTTGTTTCTTTATTTTTTCATGATTTGCATTGTATAGTCTCACCGAAGACATCAAAACTATGAACAGCATGTATGGAATGTAGAAAACAAAATGTACCACTCAAAATAACCTTTTGCTTTTATCACTGGTTTATACAAAGTGAACCTGTGAAGTGAAAACCATCTCACTCACAAAAGCAAAGGGTGGAGACTTTCAGGATCTTATATAAAACATTTAGTTGAGTTCTTCAATTATTGTTTCTTTTGCTACATATTTTCGCACAATATGCATCATATATTTGATGTCTTCTGTATGTATTTGAAAAGTAGAAAGAAAAATGCGTGTCCAAACTTGTGTCTGGTCATGTACATGTGTGTGTAGACGTCCTGATCGTGTTGACATGTAGAACCAGAGCTAATAACTGTAGGACATCTAAGTTTAGCTGCTTCTGAAAACTCGCCATTGTTTATTTATCAATATCTACATGTCGTATTGTAACTCTCTTTAGTTATGTTTTCACCTGTGCTCCTGGCCACTGGACAATGAAATACAAAATGTCTCATGTCTAATCTAAGAAAGAACAGCTACAGTGAATTGTGTGAATGTTTTCTTTGGCAACAGGAGCACTGCAGTGAGTAAAAAAATCTTGAGATATTATTTCAGATAATATTTTCTTTTTTAGATTTGTGAGTAATAAATAGTTATTATGCAACTTAGTGTGCAAATAAAACATCTTACATGTAGTACAGATTTGAGCTGCTATACACTGTTTGTTTGTTTTTTTTAATGTAACAGCAATTTACTTTGTCTTTTTTTTTTCAAAGTTGGGCAGTTTAAGCTGTGCACTATGGGTTGATTGTTTCCAAAGAGATGTTATTTCTTCTTTATTTCTTGCCTCAAAAGTCACACACCACACTGCGAAAAAGATTGACCAAAAGGTTAGAGTATAAACCCTTAAATCTATCAGAAAATGACTTCATGCAGCAAGATCATTTTACTTGACAAGTTATCTTAAAATAAAGTACCTCCAGACTAGAATGAAGCAGTCTCAGAAGTAGATAATAAACCTAAAAAGGAGATGAATAACGTGATATAAATTTTAAAATGTTGGCCAGATCAGAGAAATTTGCAGCGTATGGCATTAAATGTGTCTATATCCATAAAGACAACCAGATGAGACCAACAGGCAGAGTTACACTAAGAACAGATGTATTTTTGAGCGCACAGATGTAATTGTATAAATGCCACATACATAAGTCTAAGGCCAAACTGTGGCAGCTATTGCACATGTTTCCTTTAAATAAATGCAGTACATAAAAACCAGTAACTAAATGAGTAAATGTGTCAAGTGTCCACCAGAGGGCGCCCCTGCTTTCCACATCAGAGGCACAGTGCGTCCATTGATAAACAGTGAAGCCAACAAATACACACTATGTCAAAGGGGAAGAAAGTCATTACGTGTATATATATGTTTAGAGGAGCAGTGACTGTAGCTCGTCCTAATCAGGCTTAATTAACTCCTCTGTCATCTCGAACAATGGCCTCACAATATCACTTCATTTAAAGGAAGGAATAATCTCACGTTTGGAGTGTCAGCAATTACGCCCTTATAATAATATGCATACGGCGGTCACGTGACGAAAGACATGACACCCTAATTAAATAATAAATGGTTTGCAAATTAACCCCATTGGGTTTAAAGAAGCTATAGGACATATATCTAGATGAGTGGGATAATGAGAGGGCATTATTCTTGTGTGAGAATAAGATGTGGCGGTTTAAGGTTTTTCTATTGTTCTGTGTTTAGCTGAATGTTCAATGTATGGAGTTGGGAGACTATGGTTTCCATAGCGATACAATTATCTCTTCCACTATGTACTTTTATCATGATTTTTGTGAACCGCTGCTTTACTACTTAAGATTTCTCTATAATGCAGCTACTCTACTATGAGCTTATGAGACTCTTTTCCCCGCCCTCTTCTCCTATTGGTCAAGCTCTAAGTGATTGACAGCTGGAGTTAACCAACTGCAGGTAAATATTACTTTAAAAGCTCATTAAAGTGTGATAAAAATGTAAATAGTGATTTAGTTCTAAACATCATGGTCTGTATATGTTTATCCACTGAGAGATCCTGTATTATTTGGGTGCAAACTTGTGTGAAAAATCTAAATCTGAACATCCATGGCTCCACTTTTAAGAAAATCCACCTTCAAGAAACACAAATCCCTTCCATTTAAAACAGCTTTTAATGTTTAACTTTCTTTTCTAATTATCATACCTATATATTGTCTGCTTTTTTAATGCACTTTTTAAAATTGTATTCTATGTGCATTTGAGTATTTAGACACATAATATAAATAAAGTAATAATTTTCAATGTAGCCACCTGGAATGGACTGAAAAAGCTACTTTAATGTCCCTAAGATTGGAAACATTAGACTTTGCCTTAATATCGTCCCGTGTTTGGTGCTCAAATATGGGTGAGGCGTGTTATACCACTTTGTACAACTAGATGGAGTCACGAGCTGAATAATTGCCACAGTATTAGTATAAACATGCACTAACAAATGCACAGAAAAGACTTGCAGATTATCATAGATTAAAAACATAATTATGAGAGGATACAGGATCTATTTATTCTATTTTGCTTTTCCATTTACTTCAATTTCAGTGTATTTTATATGGCTCAAAATCATCATCAATCACCAGCAGTGGCCTAGCAGGGCTTTACAAAATAGTTGATTTAACAAAGAAAAAGTTAAATCAAAAAGTTACCGCAGTCAAACAGTTGAACATCACTCAGGTC
>JACN01092155.1:0-13465 GCA_000787155.1 Scartelaos histophorus | reverse complement strand
TGCTGTCTGTGCCTTGTTGCCAGGCAGACTGTCAATAAGTATTCAAAGGAAAAGCAACTTTAATTGCAATGCACTTTTAAAACAAGTTAAACAAAGGGATAATGGTAAATAATTCCAATGCAAAAGTGCCAAAAACAGTTTTAAAAGCACTTTTCAGAGTAAACAGTCTAACCCACAAATGTCCGCCATGATCTGACCACACTGAGCCTGGACCACATGCCCCTCCTCCTCCATCCCGATCTCCTCCTTTCTCTCTTTTCTGTGGTCTGAACCTGATCCGTGGGTCCAGAGCCTGCCCTGACCACACTCACCCTCTCCTCACCACTTCAGACGGGAACTCACACTAAAGTGCTGATGCAGACGCTGGACACACATTTCATTTTTTTTATTTCTCTTTTCATTTATGTATTTATATGTTGCCAGATTAAAATGACAAATCATCTCTCCACAGTATGTTTCCTTCTCACACATACACACGGAGAAAAGTCTCAAAATGTAGCAGATCTAGTGAAAAAGACAATTTGCATCACGTCTACTGATGTTTTTAACTGTTTCTTAAAGATACACGGTGTAACTTTTTAGTTAGGAGTCCGTCACCTGCTTGTTTCTTCAATTACAGGCATTTTTACAGCTCAAAAATACCTCAAAAAACAGGTATTCTGACTGTGAGCAGGGTCGCCTCTCCACAGATCTGACCTGTAACTTGGTCTGGCTTGGTCTCCATGAAGATCAAAAGGTTTAACACCGTACTAAGAAACATTTCAGACAAAGCAATAATATTAATAACAATAATAAAGAAGAAAAGCGTTTGACGAGACCAGAAAAGTAACACAATGCCCCTTTAATGTGCATTTTAAAAGTGATTGCGTGAAAAGAAAAGTACTTCTCATCATAATCGCATTGTCGTGCAACGTTTTATTTAGAGTCTGCATCATTTCAAAGTCTAAACACACTCCCACTCAGCTTGAACGCTTTTAAGTGTGTATACTCTTATCATATTTCAGTTTATAGACTCCTCTCCATAACTTGGCATTTCCTCCTGGCTCATCTCATTTTCATAAGAATAACAGCTCTATTAGTGAGAGCTTGTGTGAGTTGATGGGAGTAAATAAAGGATTTCTGATTGTAAAATAATGAGAGTGCCAGAGGAGCCTTGGCAGCCAACTGTTGGTGTCAGCAGGTTCAGAACGACTGTGAGAATCTGCAGGAGGAGACGAGGTAATGGGCTCCTCAAATGAACATATACATTAGGCCTGTCATGATAATACACTCTGAAGTACCATATATTAATGCGGGAAAAATAACATAATAAACCAATAACACTGACGCCATCACTTTAATGGTCCTACATTACACACAGTTGACTCGCGTGAGCTTTAGGTCAAAAACATACCTGGAGGAGTGTTTTATTTCATTATTTCATAACCGTTTGTTACTGTCTACATCTCAAAAGCTTAAAATGTTTGTTCCACCTTGTGATGTCATCGTGCTAGTTTAGTTAGCATCTAGCTTTTATCTTTAGTTCAGTAGACATGGGCAATACCAATGCTGAAATTATCCAAATGATTCTAGTGAACAAATTGGAGCACTTCCTGTATTATCACATGACATCACAAGGTGGAACACAGTGTTTTCTGTTTGAGAGATAAACTCGGCTTAAATATGCAGGTTTGTGTGTTAAACATGTGTGAATGAAACAAAACACAACTCCAGGGATGTTTTTGATGACGAAATATTATAAAATAAATCAGAAACTACTGTAATATGAATCCTTAAAGCAGGATGATCCTATTTTTTAAGTGATGGTTAAAATGTAGCTAACAAGAAATAAACAACACAATTAAACAACTTTGCAGTTACTTCTATTATCTATAAAGTGACAGATGCTAATTATGTGACAAGTACAGCTCAAATGTGATTAAATCTGCCTAGTGTTACAAAAAAAGAAAAAGAAAAAAAGTTCCTGCCAGTGCAAATCTTTAATCTTTCATTGTTGACCACATAAAGTATAGTTCTTTTTCTATCATATACTGAAGTCAGACAGTAATTATGGTGACAGGTCTGCACATTATAGCATTAGACCAGCACATAAAGACTTAAAGACGACAAGCCAACTTGACTCATGGTCCATTCTTCTCATCAGGAGGCAGTTAGAGCATTAAGAAGGTTGATTTCAGTGAACAAAGAAACATGTCTTTAACTGTAATTAGGCTATCAATGTAAGTTAGAAACCCATACACCTGTCTGTGCACTAAAGATACAGCTAAAGACGACACAATAAGAACATAAAGATGGCCGGTTAGTTAGAGGTTGGATCCGTGCACTGCAAAATCGTAAAAAAGAGCCAAGTTAAAGGGCCTGTATTTCGCTATTTTCTGATCTGTGTTATAATGTTGCACCTGGAGTTGTGTTTTGTTTCATTCACACATGTTCAACACACTCGCCCTGCATATTTAAGATGAGTTTTTCTCTTCAATAGAAAACAGTCTGTTCCACCTTGTGATGTCATCTGGTAATACAGGAAGTGCTCCACTGTGTTTTTAAATTCCAAACACCTTCATTAGAATCATCGGTAATTTCAGGTTTGAAAATATCCAAATCTCTATTGAACTAAAGGTAAAAGTAGTTGTTGATTTGAAAACTACCTTTTAATGACATGTGAATGAAATAATACATAACTCTGAGTATGTTTTTGCATAATAGGACCTTTAGTATTACTTGAATTGAGAAAATTGTATCTTGATCTTGAGTAAATTTAACTTAAATTAAAAATATCTACAGATGGAACAAGACTTTTGGTATATAGCAGGAAATTAATCTTTGCATAGAAGAAAAGCATGTCTAAGACCAAGTTACAGGTCAGCTCACCGAAAAAATGCCTGTTTTTCTAGGTATTTTTGAGCAATAAAACCTCTTATAATTTAATAAACGTGAAATAGAACTGTTTAATGTCATACTGTGGAGCATTCCAGGCAGAGCAATGACATATCCATAGAAACAAGAAGGTGACGGACCCTGTACCAAAAAGTTACATACTACACCTTTAACATGTACAGTCAATCCACATCCTTCCAGCTAATTTCTATTTTTAATTATTATCTTAATTTGCAATTATTATCTTAACATCTTGGTGAAAATGAGTCTCCAGACACTATTTCTTCTTAATCACTATGTCACAATGAATTATAGCTGATATTACAATGGACATTATAACAATACATCCATTCTGCGTTGCCTTTTATAGAGCAGGTGGGCTATCAATACAGGCCTTACAAAATTACTGAAAGAGACTCATATCCTGAAACGACTGCGCAGTTCCACAGAAAAAAAGATTAACAATTTACATATTCCTTTCACTCCTCACAGGCAAATCATCCTTCAATGGTCCAGAAGTGTACAGTGCAGTATTAAACCCTTCTATGTAATTCAAATGAACTTACATTATAAAGGCAGTGCTGGAGGGACAGGCTTTTGGCTTATTTTACAATTTTACATGAATAGCTTTTCTCGACTGACAGCTGAATCAGAGAGAGAGAGAACCGGAGGAAAATGTGCGTCACAATTAACAGGAATTGAGCAAGAATAGTCTATTGTCTCTTTCATTGTGTATTGTTAAAGCTTAAGCCTTTTTCTGGTGTGTATTGTTCAGAATTTTATTATGTAAAATAAGCAGTTTTACCAAAACCAGAAGAATATTTAAAAAAAAAAAAAATAAAATTCTTGTGTGGAAAGGTGGACTAGTTGGGTGCTGTAGAAATGTGATAGAAAATAGATATAAACTGTTTTAAATAAGGTCAGACAATGTCATTTCCAGGGCATCTTTAAAGGTGAACTATGGAGGTGCTGGTAAAGGGTCCACCACCTGCTTGTATTCATGGATGTTACTGCTTTGTCTAAAATGTTCAATAGTATGGCATTAAACTTGGTTTCCATGGAGACAAGCCCACAATACCTTCATGCTAAGTTACAGTTCAGATTTGTGGAGAGGCGAGCTCGCTGTAGTAATGCATTTTTAATGTATTACAAATGTATTACAAATGTATAAATGTATTTTTAAACAGCATAGCCATACTGTGAAACCTTTCAGGCAAAGCTATAATACATTATCTCCATGGAAAAAATCTTGTGATGGTTCCCTACCAGAAAAGTTATGCAGTGCACCTTTAACTCGAAGATTTCTACATTCTGATCGAATCCAGAAGTTACTGGAAGCAGACCTACAGCTAACTACATCTAACTACATCTGTAGCACATGTAGCACATGTCTCTCCTCTCCACACATCTCCTCTCCAAATGTTTTGCAACATTCTATATGTAATCTATAAAATATATAAATATATATTTTTTATGTTAGATAAATAATAATTTGGTGCCTCAATTGTTGATTTTGTAAAAATCCATGCTGTTTCTCAGGTTTTTATCTTTCTTTGCATGTAAAGCACAATGGTTGTTTTTGATGCAAACGGAGCATGTGTCTCTCTCATTGGTTAATCCGTCTGTTATTCTCACTCTCTGAAATCAAGGACAGGATACAGCCCTAGATTCACTCGTCTTTGTAAAGTTTTGCCAAAGCGTGTGGTTCTGACTGATCAGGTAAGAAAATTCCAGGATGCTTTGCCACTCTTCCAACTCCAGTAATGCTGGGAGCCGGATTTGAACTGCCAACCTTGAATCAGGGGATGAACACTCTGCCACCATTTTACCATCTATCCACTTAAACCACTCGTGCTGTATAACTTGAGGCCCCATCATGAGCAGAAATGTCTTTGAAAGAGGACAACAATGGCTGCTCCCGTTAACATTATTCATATTATTATTAGACAAAAACGCAAACAGAAAGACCCATTTGCATTTTAGTGACAGATTAGTGGGAGAACCTGAGGCAGCTTCACACAACTTCAGCTGTGACAGAGGCAAACGTGGCATCATGGAGAACATGAAAGCCCTGCCCTCAAAAGCACCACGCTGTCTCCTCTACAGTCTCTTCCTCTCGCACAGACACACATAGACACACAGACACCAGCCCGGCGGCCATTTTGAGCAGCATGTACCCATCAAATCCAACCAGCCCTTCAATCGTAGCCTGCCTCCCCACTCGCAGTGCACATCACAGGGCTGACAGACAGCACTGGGGCCCTGGTGTTCCCTGAGCTCTGGAGGTCTGAAACTCTCTGATCAACCAGTGATGGCGGCACCGTTTACCCCTTCTTCTTCTTCTGCTGCTGCGCAGCGGCGGTGGTGGCGTGCTTTTAGAGACCAGGAAACAATTTATTTGGATCCATTTGTAACGCCAAAGGAAGCATGTTTTTACTGTGCCTGACCCAGCAGTGGTTATAGAGGCTCTGGAGGTTTGACGCAGAGAAGTGCAAAGCTTAAATCCACAAAACAACTACAATTCATTCCCATTCAGCTGTAGGAGTGACAGTCAAAGCAGAGGAGCAGCCTCATGAGTGAAGTATCTTTGCAGAAGTAAAGCTTGACCCTGGTGCTTTGGTTAAAAATACGTCTGAGCTGAAAACAATAAAGAGACTAGGATTTAGAATCCTGCTTAAAAGCCTGTAATAAATTATGAATATTACTTTTAGTAACTAGCATATTATTTATTATACCCCATGAGGTCCTTCATAATGCATTATATAAATGCAGTAATATAGTATCCTAGTATATTATGATTACAACATAGTATTATAATCATATATCCATATTCTTATAATCAATTGAAGCCTATAAAAATAAATAATATCTTATATAATATTTGGCCGCCAACCATCAGTAATTTCATAACTTCTGCCCCTGCTCCAGTTGAGTTTGAGACCCCTGGACTAGAGGGTAACTTTCTCTTTCAATTCTAAATCTTCTTGCGTGTATAGGGATATATGGAAATACTAAACACACACAACCCTTTGGCGTTTATCACCAATGACGTCAAAATGAAGGATCATCAGTCACCAAAATGTAGTTCTTTTAAAGTCAATAATAGGAGGAGCTACTGACAAATCAAAAAACAATAGAATAAAAATAGAGACAACAGTAATATGTGTGCTTAGTAATATAGTAGTGTACGCACATACAACACGTACATGGATAGTGATGCATTTTTGTGTTCAATCAGTAATATAATAGTAGTGTTTTGTTCATTGATAGATTCTTGAATCTATCTGGAATCTATCTGACCTTTCTATGATGTCACATTCAGTCTGTCAGCTGATTGGCTGTTGTGGGCACATTTTAAGTTCACGTCACAGTTTAAGTGGACTTAACTGTTGGCCTCTGTTTTATTTTCACTTTTGGATCTTAACTTCTCAGACACTGGTGACAACGCACTCAAACATGGACAGCTCGACTACTTTCTGGACAAAGCCCTGGCACCTCTACACATCAGAGGATGACGCCCCACTCTACAATGAGGACTTTGACCTGGAGGCTCTGCTCTGCCCCACACCAACAGGGGGCATTTAGGAGCCAGCAGAGACCCAACTGGTGTCTCCCAACATCCAGGACTCCTCAAACCCTGAGGAAAGAAGTCTGATCCAGGAACTTACACCCCTGGAGGACAGTGTCCTGGTCAGGGTGCTGCGCCAAGAGTTGGAGAAGACAAGGGCCAAGCTTGGAGATCAGGTCCAAAAAACTTTGTTTTGGACTGCAAGCTTAAGACTGAGGAGAAGATGGGCAAAAAAAGGAGTTCACTTGGAGTTCAGTAACATTCTTCAGAAGAAGGATGAAGAGCTCAAAGACCTACGTATCGCACATGATGCGCTCCGGTACCTGTATGATTTTTTAAAAAGTAGAAAATGTGCAATGTGCAACTAAAACAAGAGCCTGGTGACTAAAACAAGAGCCTGGCCATGGAAAAGGCAAACGAAAAACACCTGCAGTTGAAAAAACTCACTGCTTCTCTTCAGTAGAAGGACAGGCAACTATGAGACCAAGTGAACGCACATAAGGACATCAGGTACCTGTACAATTCTAGAGTACAGGAAAATGAGCAGCTAAAACAAGAGCTTGCCAACTTCAAAAAAGTCAGAGAAGAGACAAATGAAAAAGAAAGAGTTGCAAGAGCTCAAAGCAACTCTCCTGAAGAAAGAGAAAGAGCTGGAAAACCAAAGCAGTGCACAGAAGGAGATCAGATACCTGTAAAACAATACCGTGAGAGACAATGTCCAGCTCAAACAAGAGCTCGCCAACACCAGCCAATGAGAAGTTGAAAGAAGAACCTACAATGGAGTCCAAATATAAAATGTAGTGGAGTAGAAAGTACAGATACATATTCTCAAATGTAGGAAAGTAAAAGTAAAAAGTATCCACAGTAGAATTTACTCAATAAAGTACAAATACATTTGTACTTGGGTATTGCACTTTTATTTTTGTACTTGGTTGCCTTCCACCTCTGGAAGCAGCAAGAGAACACAAGCAAAATACTGATAATAGTAAATTCACGTAAACAGGGAGTATTATACTTCTGTTGGGTATTAACTGCTAACACCAAACATATTTCAGTCACCGTGTTACGACTATTTATTATCTCCGCCAAGGAGATTATGCAATCGAGTCGGTTTATTGTTACGACTATTTATTATCTCCGCCAAGGAGATTATGCAATCGAGTCGGTTTATTTATTTATTTATTTATTTGTCTGTGGACAGGATTTCTCGCAAAGTACGGAACGGATCTTCATAAAATTTTTATCAGAGGTAAATCTTGGCCCAAGGACTACTCCATTAAATGTTCTTGATGCTCCGAATCCAGATCTGGATTCTGTGTCCACGTCATTCCTTGGCGGAGATCAGAAATCTCGGATTGGTCTTGTTTTGTTAATGTTATATAGAGATCACTAGATTACTCAAACATGCGTGGATGACATCTAAAACATCTGCATGTTTTTGATGAAGGAACAATGTTATACCATGATAAAAAGCTGTTCATTTTACATTATACCTCCTCCCTTGTTTAGTAGGATTGTTAGTACTAAACTATAAAATAGATTCAATAGGACATTACTTTACTTTGTGTTCATTGTAAACTGCAATATTGGTCTAAAACAGCTTAAAAATAGAAATAGATCCTTTGACATTCTATTCAGAACAGTAAAACCTGACAGCACTACACATTTCAACCCTTTGTGTGGCTATAGGAGCCTGAATTGTTTCAGTGATAATAAAAATACAGAGCAGTGGGCTGAGGTAGGGGGAGGTGAAAACAGGTTACTGAATCATGCATGAGTCAATTGAACTACTTTGCGTGAGCTAATGATGAGAGAGAGAAATTATAACATGCACATTATGTTCTCTATCAAGTCGAGGGGATAGTATTGTCCATTTGCCTGACAAGTCAGTCTCTTCAACATTCTGTTTCAAACCAGAAGAGTCTGGATTTGGACCATAGAGGGTGAAAAATCCTCTATAGAGAACCTGCATGTGATGCCACATCCTGGCCCTGATCCACTTGCAGCGTCCAGCGAGCCAGACCGCCATTGTAAAGTTTACACATTTTCGAGTTGTTCTTGTAATTTGCAGATTAAGATACATGTCAGAAAAGTGTTACCACTGCTGGCTGTTAACCCATATTTAGTGCTTCTTCTCCAGGTTGGTGTGTGGTGAGTTGCGTACAAAGTTATACAATATATATTTATAATCTGCTAATGATGCGCTAATGACTAATGACACTGGTTTAGTCCTGATTCAGCCTTGGTTTATTCCTGGTTCAGTTCTGGTGTAGTCCTGATTTTTTCCTGGTGTAGTCTCGGTGTAGTCCTGGTTCAGTCCTGGTGTAGTCCTGATGTATTCCTTGTTTAGTCTCCGTGTAGTCCTGGTTCAGTCCTGGTGTAGTCCTGATGTATTCCTTGTTTAGTCTCGGTGTAGTCCTGGTTCAGTCCTGGTGTAGTCCTGATTTATTCCTGGTTTAGTCTCGGTGTAGTCCTGGTTCAGTCCTGGTGTAGTCCTGATTTATTCCTGGTTTAGTCTCGGTGTAGTCCTGGTTCAGTCCTGGTGTAGTCCTGATTTATTCCTGGTTTAGTCTCGGTGTAGTCCTGGTTCAGTCCTGGTGTAGTCCTGATTTATTCCTGGTTTAGTCTCGGTGTAGTCCTGGTTCAGTCCTGGTGTAGTCCTGATTTATTCCTGGTTTAGTCTCGGTGTAGTCCTGGTTCAGTCCTGGTGTAGTCCTGATTTATTCCTGGTTTAGTCTCGGTGTAGTCCTGGTTCAGTCCTGGTGTAGTCCTGATTTATTCCTGGTTTAGTCTCGGTGCAGTCCTGGTTCAGTCCTGGTGTAGTCCTGATTTATTCCTGGTTTAGTCCCAAAATTCCACCCACTCTCCGAATGACAAATCACATTTACTCAAAATTCGGGCACAGTTGGCAACCCTATACAAGGTTACTCTAGCTAAGGTGATGGAAGATGTAAGAAAGCCAATTACCTTTGCGGTTATCAAAACATTTTTTTTTTGTCAGAAGACACCACACCAGATATTGTCGGCATCTAAACTCTTGTAGCCTTCAAACATGATTCAGTGTACTGAGAGGGGAAGTTGATTAAGTAGTTGTAAATGTCTGGGTATTTATAAATCCGGCCGTGCAGCACATTGTTTTAGCAGCGTAAACAGACCATCTGGAATGCAATATGGATCTGAAATGTGGAACCTGTTTAATTTTACCTCGTAGTTTCATTTGTTGCATGTCCAAGTGAGAAGTGCATGTGTTGAAAATCCATGTTACTAGAACGCTCGCCATCGTCGTCTGGAGCTTTAGCATAGCAGCCAAATCAAAAACGGTCATGTGACTGTAGCGTCTCTGTTGGACTCTGATTTGTTAATCCAGATCCATTCGTCTTGTGTATTTGGTTAGCTCAAAGTTGGGACGTTAACTCAAATTAAATGTGTTAAAAACTTACAGTCTCCACCAAGGTCTCACATCATAAAGAAATAATACTTTTTACTTTTCAGTCCAAATATAAAATGTAGTGGAGTAGAAAGTACAGATACATATTCTCAAATGTAGGAAAGTAAAAGTAAAAAGTAAAAACCACACGTTTTGTCAAAGCGTGTGGTTCTGGCTGGTCTGGTAAACTGACATAAATTCAACCTTTATACATTGTGAAGGTTTATACTTTGAAAGAAACTATGTCATACTCCTTTTTTTTTTCTCCAGTAACCTACATTTTCCTATTCAAAACCACATCTCCACGCATATTAACACAGGTCTGGATTTCATTATATTAGTACAACTTCCCCAATTTGCTGAAGTACCGGGAGTGGATGAAGTACTTTTGATCTTGTAACATAATGATTTGCCGTCCTTTTCAGAGCTATTACTTTGAAATCAAATAGGTCACCGTGGGTTTTCTCGTGGGTCTGCAGAGATAAGAGAGTTAATGAGAATAGTTGGAGCCTGGTGTCTGGGGTCAGCCACGGAGAATCTCAAACCTATCATCAGCTCCATGCATTTGAATGAGGACACATTATGGAGCTGCCCTTTCCCAGGAATTAGAGCATAGAGCATATAGAGAATGATAGGAATTTGGATTTACTGCTACTACTACGACTCCTACTACTACACCCTCTTTCAGTTGCGGTTTAGAATAGCTCTCAAAACAGTGGTTGAATGTTGACTGGGGAAGCATAGAGTCTTAAGTATTGTTAGTCCTTTCTAGGTTGGAGCCAGACAATAGAACGCTAATTTGTAGCACACGTCATTCAAATGCAGAAAACATCTCCTGTGGCAAGTTTCAAAAATAACTTCTTTTACCTGAGATAAATAAGAGTTTGGTGCTTTGATTGCTGATTCTATAAAAACCTCTTTTTGTTTTTACAAGTAAACCGCCATGTTTGATTTTGACTTGAATGGATTATGCATCTCTCTGATTAGTTAAACTACCTGTCAATCACCACTAACTCCATGACTATTACTATTGAAGATACATAGGATTCAGTACGACTAAAATGACTACTTCTATTGTCACAGTTGACCTTGGCTTGACTGAATGCCAGAATTGGTAAATAAGCAATCCAAATACACAATTTTTTTTCCACAATTATTCAATCATGCTTGAGAGAATCAGTTGTATTGTATTGCCCTAACAGTTTTATTTAAACCATGCAGTATTTGTGACTTCAGCGGCTCTTTAGGTGAAATGTCTTTCTCAAGGACACAACAATAGGATGAAGTTGGGCAAATTAATTAAACAAAGTTCCTTACAATGAGCTAAACTTTGGAAATCTCTCTCCAAACTGCCCGTTGCGAGGGTATAGCTGGGTCAGATTCCTCCTGTGTGCCTGATGCCCGTCCGCCTCCGATCCTTGTGGGCTCGGGCATCAATACGGCCTTTTATGTCGGGAGACAGCGATCAATGCCTCTCCCTTTCCCCGAACGGAAGCCCTCCATATTCGCGGTCGGTTTCGCGGCTGGATATCCGACTCAGTGCCTAATGGAAGCCCGCTCCTGTGCGTTCAGATGGAGAAATTGAGTCTTGTAATTTGAGGTGATTAATCCACATGCAGTTTAGGAGTCAACAGACGTGTTTTTACATTGATGAGGCTGTTCTGGTAATGGGACGTAGAATGTACTTTCACAGTGAGCAGCTATGGATTGTGGAAGTGTTAAATTGGCTTCGTACAGAGAGCGAAGTAAACAATGTACACTGCAGAAAATAAAAAACTAAGATGAATTTTATCATGATTTGAGTAAATTTCACGTCATGAGTAAAATTATCTACCAGTTTGAGCTGCAAAAAACCAAAGAAGAGAGATCTGAAGTAGTTCCTTGTTCAGGTGGAGTACAGTCATTTTATAGGGATTTAGTTTCTGCCGAACTGCAGTAAGGACTAAATAACCAAGCTGATCTATAAGTTGATATTGTGTATTGTCTGTGGATATAGTATTATTATGGCGATAATCTAGCCAAGTTATAATTACTTGAATTAAATTTCACTTTGCAAGTGAAATGATCTACCGATGGAACAAGACATTTTGTAGTTAAAACATGAAAATACATCTTTCTACACTTATGATAAGATAAACCACAACTCTTTGGACTTAAAATAAGAAATCTAATGTTGGTTGAATTAAGAACAACCATTGGTAGATCATTTGAATTGTTGTTGAAGTTGAAGCTCCTCAAATAAAGTAAAATGTTCTGAATTTAACGCATTTTAACTTACCTAGATATTCCTTTTTGCAGTGTATTTGAAGAAAAACTGAATTTGGAGCTGTTATTTTTTATATATATATATATTTTATGAGAACAGATGCATACATGAGCACTGAGAGTTTCCTAAAACATGGTGTAAGATCTAAAATGTTCCATGCAGAGCCTATGGGAGGAAAGATCTGTGGCAAACCATAACAGAATCTTGCATCATTATTATGTGGAGACTGCAGTAAACACAATGTATGTCAGGGCAAAAGACATGCAAAAATAGACAGTCTGTTTATCCGGTTTGATTCAAAAGTTCACCTATGCATGCAAACTCTGGGGAAAAAAAAAAAGAGAACCACCTTGAATACTGCACAGTATAGCACACAACTCTATTTCCATGGAGACAAGCAGGTGATGCCATCAGTGGAAAGAAGACTCTGTTCTCAGCAAAAGTGCATATATTTGATCAATACAAACACCTTTAACTGAATAAAGACTGTAAAATGTCCCAAGCAAAGCAATAACATCATCTCTATGGAGACAGCAAATAAGTTACATAGTGCAGCATTTAAGGCATGCATCATTATTGGTGAAAAGGCTGTTTTTTTGTTTTCTAGACTCTCTTATTAGATGTAGATGAATTTGAAACATTAAAAAAGAAAGAAAATTGTCTGTTATTTGAGGTTGTATATTCACAAAATGTTTTGCCATGTTTCCGGGTGTGGAGAGAGTGTGATGTTCTGGAGTGAATGAATTGAATGATGATTTTGATAAGGATGATGAGAGAAGTGGGTGTGAATGATTCAGAATTGTTATGATGCTCCGGTCATTATAAAGACATTCTCTTTGTATATTTGATTTTATGAACTATAACATCAACCTGCTCATGGACTACAGCTGGAAATTAGCACTAGCGCTACAACCTGGTACAATGCATCTCTACTGTTAAGGTTAATGTAGACTGTGCACTGTCCCTGTCTCATTAACTAAATAAACTAAACTAAACGTTGTACCTGGAGTTTTGTTTCATTTCATTCACACGTATCTGTTCCTTTTATTAGTCTGTCTACATCTCCAAAGCTCAAAATGCTCTGTTCCACCTTGTGATGTCATGTGGTGGTAGTTTTCAAGTTAACATCTTCTTTTAGGTTAGTTCAGTAGAGATCGGCAATTCCGGGGCTGAAATCACCCAAATGATTGCACAACACATTGGAGCACTTCCTGTATTGCCACGTGACATCACAAGGTGGGATAGGGTGTTTTCTGTTTAGGAGAAGAACTCAACCCAATTACACTGTAAATCCGAACTCTCAAATTACTCAAAAATAATGATTTCCATT
>JACN01012636.1:0-11041 GCA_000787155.1 Scartelaos histophorus | reverse complement strand
TTTATTTTTATTTTATTTTTTTGTTTTAAGACTAGTAAAGTTAAATCTTGGTGTTTATTTTATTATTATTTTATTATTGCTGTTATTAGTATGTATTTATGCAGCACTGTTTATGAAATGTGCTTGTGCTCTATAAATAAACTGAATTGGACTGCAGTCAGTTTAGTTTAGTTTTTATTTGAAGGGATAATTTACAGAGGAATTAAACTAATAAAAACAGAGATGTTACACATTTTTCATTATTGTTTGTTATAAGGACTGACAGGCTTATAATTTGAGCAAACAAAAATATACAAACAAAACCAGCTAGGAAAAAGGATTCAGAATATTTAGTACAAATCTGTATCAAAATCAACATTTTTGAAGCCTTAAAGACCTCTAAATCTGAAATACTTTTACTTTTTACTATTTAAGTAGTTACATTTTTTCATGTGATAGTTTTGTCTGCTGCGGTATCTGTACTTTTACTTAAGTTTCCATCGCACAGATCCCATCCATGCAGGCCTCACAGTGTTCAGGCTCATGAGGGCCCCTAGCAAATTCTCCCACATGCCCCCCGGGTCTATCCTCAGCGGACTCGCCGTAGCACCTCTGCCTGATTTTCCTGACCAGATTCTCCATCAGGTTGTTCATGTTCACTTCAGAGATGCTGGGCAGCTCCATCGGCGCCTCTCTGCACACTCTACACTTCTGCCTGTAGAGTCGCACTTTCACTGTCCCCTGATGCGCCCTCCTGTCCAGCCCAAAGTGGAACACGACCGTCACAAAGTTGGACAGCCAGAAGCGCCTACACAAGCTGCATGTAAACCTTAGAAAGAGATTTTAATTTAACAGTTTAGACCTAATATACTGAAATGAAATGATACTGAAATGTTAAAAGTCATTATGCCTATGCCTATGCGCAAGCCTAGTGCTATATAGGCCACTTATATTTACAAAATGTGTAAATAAAAGAGATCAAAACCCAATGATCTTTAAAGAGCATCAAAGTAAAGCCACTGACCTTCCACATGTGTTCCTGATGTACTGAATCCAGCCCCTGTTTGGGCAGTTTGGGATAATCCTGTGACTCATTTCCAGGGACCAGTGGTCTTGTGTAATCTCCCTCAAATATTGTTGTGAAGCTTGTCTAAAATCCAGATAATCTGACATGTTTACCTAAAGTCTGAACTGCAGGATTATAATTAAACACTGGGCAGTTGGGGTGAAAATTCAAGAATAAATGTGGAGGGTTATTTCAAAACACAAACAACTATTTTTGACATAAAACACTGCCTCCTGCTGGAATAATCTGTCATTAACTTTTTTTGACATGTATCCCACACTGCTACTTTTTTACTCCACAGTTCATATCTCAAGTGCTTTTTTTTTTTTTCAGCAATAACATTGTTCTGTGTGTGTGACATAAAGGGATTTAAGGTGTTTAATGGCTTATTTTATAACTGACTTTACTTAAAATATAAGTACTGCCACCCCCATAGGCAAATAACTAAAATAAGACTTGACACATTTGTTTAACTGAAGGACAGGGGCTTACATTTATTAAGCAGTGGACAATAGAGGATATAATGGCAAAACATCATATTTGCAACCATTGGTCACAAAGATAAACTTTATTATCCCACAATGGGGAATTTTTCAAAGATATCAGAAAGACAGATACAGTATTGATAATAGAATTGAAAAGTATGCATCACATGTACAATCAGCACGGTTCATAAAATTTATTGCAGTTTATTACATTGCATTACATTGATTTACCCAGCCCGTTCACAAGGAAGTGTAAGTGACTGTTCACACCTAGTGCCAGTTTTAAACAGATAAGGGTGAGACAGACGTCAGTCTCCCCAAGAAGGGCAAAGGTGATAAATGCAGAGACTGTGTGACTGTGGGGCTTAATTCAGCTTAATTCATTTTGCATTATAGTGTGTGACATTTCCATTTTCACTTGTGAAACCCAAACTTGGGGTTGGTCACTGCAAACATTTAAATGATTCTTGTAATATCAGTATCTGCGCCCTCTGTATCCACGTCCTCTGTATCCATTAGGCATAACAGGACCTTTAAGGCAGGCTCCAGCCCTGCAGCCCTCACAGTGTTCAGGCTCATGAGGGTTTCTTACCATCACACACGGAGCTTCCCTGGGCACAAAATCAAAGTACTCATCGTAGCACTTTTTCCTGATGTTCTTCACCAGACTCTCCATCAGGATTTCTGCTTTTTCCTCGTCTAATTTTGCCGGCTCCATCTTTGCTTCTGTGCATTTCTTGCATTTTTGACGAAATATGTGCATCTTGACCGTGCCTTGATGAGTGTTTTTGTTGAGACGAAAGTGGAAGATCGCCGTCACACGGTTGGAAGGCCACATGCGCTTACACAGGCTGCATTTAAACCTTACAAAAAGAGATTGTGTTCTGTTATGATATTATTATAAATGTAGCCTGCTCCATTTGTAGTAAAAAGGAAAAAAAATCAATATCCCAGCTATGCTCTATTGAACGTGGCAGGTGTTGCTCATTCTTGTATTATCTCTGTTCTTAGTCTTGATATTCATTTGTACATAGGTCATATTACTATTTACTAGTAATAGTTTATAGGTAGTGTACATGTACTGAGAATTTTATTTAGTGCTATTCAGAATACAGTTTTTTTTTTAAATCTAAGGACTTGATCACAAAATTTTGGCTTAAATCTGCACTCAAACACTGAGAAAAATATATTTTTTTCTTCTCCAGTCAGTATTAATAAATATAAAGCTGTTTTCAATCCCATCTTGCTTTTTATTCCATTATTTGCCAATTTATTGTAGAAGCATTCTGCAAGTATTCTGTAACAAACTACATTTTCAAAGTATTCTTCCCATCGCTGTTTATAGTTTTATGATTTTAAAAAGTGAAGAAGAAAACAGGAAAACACAGACCACAAATGCACATTTTAGGCTAGATCCAAAAGAGTTCAGCCTTCAGCCTGCGTTCATGAAATGACCAGTGGTGAAATGACGGCACAAAACACTGAGAAAAATATATTTTTTTCTTCTCCAGTCAGTGTTAATAAATATAAAGCTGTTTTCAATCCCATCTTGCTTTTTATTCCATTATTTGCCAATTTATTGTAGAAGCATTCTGCAAGTATTCTGTAACAAACTACATTTTCAAAGTATTCTTCCCATCGCTGTTTATAGTTTTATGATTTTAAAAAGTGAAGAAGAAAACAGGAAAACACAGACCACAAATGCACATTTTAGGCTAGATCCAAAAGAGTTCAGCCTAGTTTGTAAATGGGACAGACCTGCGTTCATGAAATGACCAGTGGACTCTACCTGGCACAAGTTCGCCTGATGTACAGCTCCCAGTCTGCCTTCTTATCTGCTGTAATGGAGTCATCAAGCTGCAGCTGCCACTCATCTCGTGTATATTCCAATAATTCTCTCTGAAATATTGACGTCCATTCCATTGTATCAAAAATAATAAGACTACGGCCTATTCTTACTGCTGTGAGTCTGTCAGCTGATGTGAACTGCAAACTATTGATCAGCAAATGATGACAGGTCACGCCAGTTTTGTTTAGGAGAAAATGAAACTAGAAAACGAAATGCACTTAGGTTTCAATTTCCACCTCTGACATCATCAAGTGTTTCAGGCCTACAAATGGGCTGGTACACACTAGACACACTATGCAAATACTGATGATACACTAGGCCTATTTTAAGGGCTGATTTATGTAAGTGGAAACCATTTTTTAAAGTGTCAACAGTGGAGTGACAGAAAGAGACATAAAGGGACAGAGAGAGATAACAGTTTCGTTTTCATGTTGTGAAATAGATCATCAAAAGTAGCTGACTGTTCTAAAATGTCAGTTTACGGTTGTGAACCTATTCTAATCATATAATCAATAATCATAAATAGGTTATTGTCAGTTAGTGTCTGTAGGAGCTATATTCTTAACCAGACGGCTCTTATTTTAGTTTGATTTTTTATAAGTGTTAACCTAACCACATTAGCCCCCATGCCTCAAGCTTTTACTGTCAAATAGAAAAAAAATAAGTTACACACCTGCTGTATTTATGCCACTATCCATAGATTTAGACTGTATATAAAACTGAGAATATAACACACGCTAGAATACTATACTATACTAGAATAGTCCTTATTGCAGATCCATGAGCCCAGCCCTACAGTCTACAGTCCTGCCATGAATGGTTTAAACCAGATCAATAAAAGGAAATGTGATGATTTTTGAGACTGAGATTCTACTTCATTAAAGGAAATCAAAGGTAGCATTTATTTTTGATTATGTTTAACAACTGCAACTGCGCATTATCTGAAAATATATGAAAATATACAATACCTTAGGTCTGACCCCTGATCTGAACTGCAGGTCATTAAGCACTGGGCATTTGGAGTCAAAATTCAAGAATGCATGCGGGGAAAATGTTACTTCAAGTAGAAACACAAACAACTATATTGACATAAAACACTGCCTCCTGCTGGATTAAGTCCATCATGAACTTTCTTGACCTAACAACCCACCCAGGCTACTTTTTTACTTGTGTTTTTAATTTCTTTTTTTCTTCAGCAATAACATTGTTCTGTGTGTGTGTGTGTGTGTGTGTGCGTGCGTGCGTGCGTGCGTGTGTGTGTGTGTGCGTGCGTGTGTGCGTGCGTGCGTGCGTGTGTGTGTGTGTGTGTGTGTGTGTGTGTGTGTGTGTGTTTTAATATTATTATAATTGACTTAAACAAAAATATGACACTGATTTGTTGAACTGATGGGGCTTACATTTATTAAGCAGTAGCCAACAGAGAATATAATAACACAATAACATCAACAATCATATTTGCAAAGATCATAAAGATAAATTATATTAATTTACCCAGCCTGTTCACAATGCACATCACTGTGAAGTTTATGATTCTTAGTTCATCTTTTTGAAAATCTAAATTGTAATGTGACGACAGCTGAACAAGTTGGACATGTTTTCTATCAGACCAAACCTAATGCTATTTTTAACAAAGAAGGGTGAGACAGACGTCAGCCTCTCCAGAGAAGGGCAAAGGTGATAAATGCAGAGACTATGCAGTGACTGTACGGCTTAATTCAGCTTTGTCTGTGCCGTGTGCATGTGCCATTTTGCATTATGGTGTGTGACATTTCCTTTCTCACTTGTAAAACCCTGACAAATCTTTCTCTTTAATGATCAGAAAATGAGAGGCTTGGACTATTTTGTTTCCTGCTGTGTAAGATCTATTCAAATGGCCACAAAAAATGGGACAACCAACCCCAGTCTCCCCTACCCCCAACTGAAGTCAATGAAAACACTTAAAACATTATTGTAATTAAAGAAACAAAAAAGATAAAGAGAAAAAGCTAAATCCCATTTACTGCACATAGCTGTACCAATCCAGTCATTTTTTACATGTATGGTTTGACTTTCCATACACACCCATTAGCCAAAACCATAACTCATCTAGCTTCAAAATTTACGCCCTCTGCCTCCTCGATATGGGCGTACATTTGGCACGGAGGAACGTCCCACACAGACTCCAGTCCTGCAGCCCTCACAGTGAGCAGGCTCATGAGGGTTCTCTACTTCCACACCCATAGGTTCTCTGTATACATTTTCAAAGATCTCATGGTAGCACTTCTTCCTGATGTTCTTCACCAGATTATCCATCAGGATGTCAACGTTGTCTTCTTCAACTGTCGGATCTTCCATCGGTGCATTTCTGCATCTCTTGCAGTTTTGACGAAAGGGCCGCGCCTTGACCGTGCCCTGACCAGAGTCTAGCCGAAAATGGAAGATCACCATCACATTGTTGGAAGGCCAGGGGCGCCTACACAGGCTGCATTGAAACCTTTCAAAAAGAGACAATGTTCTGTTATGATATTATTACAAATGTAGCCTAGTCCTGTAAAAAAAGAAAGAAAAAATATGCATTTTTACTTGGTTTATTAGGTTTTGGACACATGTAAATACTCCTGAATGCATTCTCTTCCCATAGGCTTCATCAAAGTGGCAGATGTGTCCCCGTCCGGACTCTTTCTTAGTATGCTGTCCCCGTCATGGCTACTCTTCATAATCATTTTCATATAGGTTCTATTAATAGGCTATTTACTAGTAATAATTTAAAAAATGTAGTCTACTGTAACACAAGGGAAGCCCAACAGAAAATGAAACACACAAATGCACATTTTAAGCTAGATCCAAGTATGACTGGACCCTACCTTGCAAAAGTCTTCCGTTTGTACAACTCCCAGCCTGGCCTCTGGTCTTCTGTAATTGTGCCATCAAACTGCAGCTGCCACTGGTGTCCGTGGGCATATTCAGATACTTTGCTCTGAAATATTGGTGCCCAATTCATTTTATTGAAATAATAATACTACAGCCTATTCTTACAGAAAGTTCCTGTGAGTCTGTCAGCTGCTGTGATCTGCTGCCTATTTATCACCAGATGGTGACGCATCACCACATGACTTTTGTTTAGGAGAAAATGAAACTTATCAAAATGTATTTAGATTTCATTTTCCAACTCTGACATGATCAAGCCTTTCAGGCCTGCAGATGGGCGCAGGCTGGCACCATATGGGCTGGTACACACCAGACACAATAAGCATCAAATACTGATGATACACTAGGTATAAACTATGCCTATTTTAAGGGCTGTTTTAAGTGGAAACCATTTTCATATCAAGTGCCCCTGGTGGCGTGAGAGGGAAAGGCAGAGACTGGGGGATTAGAGTTTCGTTTTCATTTTCTGAAGTGGACAACCGAAAGTAGCAAACTAAGTTCTAAATCTCAGTCCATGTTTGTACGCCTACTCATGTAGCAGCAAAGTAATAAAACTTTGCTGCTACATGAGTAGCGTTATCTTGAAGCAGTCTGTATAAGCTATATTCTTACAGTCTATGCGTAAGCCATGCCGCAATAAAACCAAACGGCTCTTATTTTAGTCTTATTTATAAAAAAGTGTTACACTAACCACATTTGCCCCCATGCCTCAAGCTTTTACTGTCAAATAGAAAAACGAAAATATAAGTTACACGCCTGCAGTGTTTAAGGCCCAATCTATAGATTTAGACTATATATAGAATTGAAAATATAACACACATGCCCCAACCATACTAGTATAGTTCTTATTGCAGATCCATGAGCCCAGGCCGTACAGTCTATGCCCCCAAAACAACTCGTGCTTTTATTTTGACGAAGGGCGGAAATAGGTCTGTTGTCATGGTAACCAACAACTTCCAGAACGGCTGTTAGCATTTGACTGTTAGCATCTGGCTGTTAGCATTCCGCGGTGTTTCCTTTAACAACATGGGAACTTCAGATACATATCTCATTCGACCAAATCATGACGAAAAGTGAGTTTGATTTGTTAACGCGATAAATTAATCCTGCAGTTTGGTGTCAGTGTGACTACGTTACTACGAAGCACTAATGTTTAACTAGTAACGTTTAAGTTTGCAGCAACGTTACTTCAGCTTAAGAAGACAAAAAGTACGCACTAGCCACACAACATTCTCATGTTTACTGCTAACGTATAGTGAACATTGATATAAAATATTAATTCTAACTAGTATGACCAGACGTCCCTATTTACCTGGGGGAGTCCCAGTTTTGAGCCTTTTATGCAAGAAATGCCCCCGGTGTTCCTAATTTTGACCAATCCGATCCCTGGCAACAGTAAAGTGAGACATTGTCATTAGTTTGTCAAGTTGCTTTAAAATGGCCAAAACACAAAGAACATTAGTGCAGAGTGCGGAACAATTTTCCTAAATTCCGCATTCATTTTATTTTTACCAACCAACCCAAACCAGGGAAGTCCCCAAGGTTTTATTTTTGAAGATCTGTTCACCCGAATTCTCAGTAATTCGTCTGTAAAGGGTATTTTGGGAACATTTTAAACAACAAAGTGTATGTTTCATCTTTTTAGGTTCAAGCCAGCTGTGGTGAAAGAGTTCATACGAGAAATTGTCAGGGAGCGACTCACTGGAGTGCGATATGACGCTGAAGAGGTGCAACAGCTGTCTACCACGCTGGCAGAAAGCATTAAGGACAGAGTAAAGAGTAAGTGACCATGGTTTAACAAAATGCCAGCTACAACAGTCATCTTAAGAGTTTAACATCTCATATACTCTTTACAGATGCTGGTTTTCATAGATACAAACTTGCAGTGCAGGTTGTGATTGGGGAACAACGAGGACAAGGAGTGAAGTAAGTTTCTGTTTAATTTGGACTCAAAACAATGATGTATTTTAGCTACTTAGCTACAGAACTGTCACCCGCCACTTGACAAACAAATTAAAGGGTGCACAATGTAACTTTTCATGTGTAGGTCCTCCTAGTCTCCTTCATGGGTTTCATGCCGTACTGTGGAATATTCTGGGCAAAGACATTACATCGCTATGGAGACAAGCAGGTGGTGTACCCTGGAGGGTCTGCCACCGGGTCTGCTATCCATGGAAATGTTAATACTATGCCTGGAATGTTCCACAGTATGGCATAGCATGTATCGATCTCAAAGGGTAAAAACAGCCTGATGCCACCAGGCCAAGTAGCAGGTCAGATCTGTGGAGAGGTTCAAAATAAGAATGCATGCTGAACATTCCTGACGAAGCGATAAAAGATGGAGACACACCAGACTGTTCACAGAAAAGTTACATAGTGCATATTTAAAGGGCCCATATTAGGCTATTTTCTGATCTATGTTATATTGCTGTCTCCCCATCACAAACATACCTGGAGTTTCCAATCAATTTAACCCAGGCTTGAAAACTGCCCCTAAATGACATCACAAGTTGGACCAGGGCATTTTGAGACCAATAATAAAGGATTACTCCAAAAAAAACAAAACACACAAATACATTGAACTGTCTTCTAGGATGTCCACAAGGTGTTCTTGGGATGCTGACACAGACACTTATGCTGAAGATGTTTTTATCACTGTGAGTCGAGTTTAATCAGTAAAGTCTTCCCCTTCATGCAGAGTAACTGAGTCTTTTGTTTTTTAGGAAAATCTGTTTTGTGTGGCGGTGGTGTTCGGGTGCTATTACTATTGATCTGCATCGCCTGTATGCAGGTCACTGTTACCTACAGACCAAACAGAGCAACAACGCATCTTAAAACAACAGACTGAAACAATTGTTTTTTTGTATTTTAACGTATTTTGCTATTTTTGAAAAGTATAGTTTCTATTTTTGAAATAAATCATATTAAACATTTATAATGTGAAGTTAAAACTGGTCAAGCTAAATATTCTGCAGTTGTTTTATGTCCTTGAACAAGTCATAGTCAAATGCAAATCTATTTTCTTTGTCAGACAAAAATGCTTAATAACCTATTAAAATAATAACTCTACAATTGTATTATTAATAAATAAATATAGAACATGTCAAACAGCTGACAGTAATACATGGTGGAGCAGACTGATTATATTTGCTTTGTTCAGAATTGGGACAAATCACAGTGGGCTAGTGATGGATGTATTGAATTGTGAGGTAGCATGTTTGATGATTACAGATCATTGTAATGAGCTGTTTTCAGTTTTTTTGTGTCCATGGGCAAAGCTCTTATCCTTGGGTACTTTCTTGTGTGTCTCATATTATATCCATTAACATACCATGAATCGTTTAGACCAATTGAATAAAAGGAAATGTGATATTTTTTAGACTGAGGGGCTGACTTGATTACAGGAAATCAAAGGTACCATTTATTTTTTATTATGTTTCAAAACTGCCACGGCTCATCATCTGAAAATATACAGATTCATTTCTGTTTACTGAACTCATTAAGGTGCATCAAGTGGTCTATTGTTATAAAAACTTCTATTGTTATAAAATCTCCAACATATTATTGCCCCACTTCATATTTCAAAGCACACTTAATTAATGTAAGCATTTTCATAAATGCTTAGTCATCTTAATAACTGTAAATATATATATCTTTGTGAATATATTGTACTTATTGTAGAACTGCATTTGACAGCTACTGGTCTTCACATCTATTGATTTGTTTTCAGATCACATTCATATTTTATCTTTTAGTAGTTTGTATTCTTAGTCATATGGCAAAGAAAATATATACATCAGGGCATATGTATATACATCTTGATTTGACGAAAACACATATAAAGTGGAAATAGTCTCGTTTTATTGTTGTTTATCTGTCACTCACTTCAGTAGTACAGCCCCTAAAATAAATATATATAAAGCCTATTGAGGCTGAAGAGTGGCGAGCTGATCAGGCTTATCTAAGTGAATTAAGCAAATCACTCATGCTTGGCTTACACATATATTCTTGGTAACGCTGACTTCTTGTGCTTCGCTCTTTCAAAGATTTTCACTCTCATGGCCCTAATCTGAATGCAGTGTGGCATATGTTTACACTCTGTTCACTTATTGAAGCCTCTGCTGTTTTGACACATTTCATTTACGCTGATCATCTTCTAGCTGAGGGAACAAAATAGATGGATCAAACTCAAGCTGGCTCACATCAAATGAAAACTGTAATTCCACTGAGAATATTTGAAATCTCAGAAGTTGTTTTTGCTTTAACTCAGTGTTTGTAATGGAAATATGTATAATTCTTTATAAAGTAGTGTGTAGTGTGTGTTTTGGGGACTTTTGTACATTTTGTATGAAGTTTGCTTGTAGATAAATCAATGTGTTGTGGGCGTGTGCGCTGCAGTACTGTCTGTTGCATTTTTAATCACATTTTCTCCACTGGGTTAACTATTGACTGTGTAGCTATTCCAGGATGGGAAACTATACAGATACATACAACAACAATTTCTAATAACAAAAGAAAGAGCCAGGGCCATAACAATGGTGCACATATTGTATTCATATTTTAAGATTAGGCATAATTTTCTCTTACCAAATCCCCCAAACCCAGTGATAAAATAACTGTCTTTACTGACCCCTTGTGGCTGAAACTGAGCTGGTCAACTATAAACTTGTGGGAATTTTATTTTTCTCTTTTATTTTTCACATTTCTTTGCCTCTTTTGCAAATTCTCTTGTCATTTATTTATTTATTGTACAAA
>KN494153.1:7216-18860 GCA_000787155.1 Scartelaos histophorus | reverse complement strand
AGGGTGTAAGATGCTGGAAAGCTTACAGTTACAGCTTAGTGTACAGAAACATCTGTGCAGAGTACAGGCTGGAGACTTCAGGGTCGAGGTGGGAAACACCTCAAAAGGTTGTGGAGACTGACCGAGCCAAGATCCTGTGGGACTTCCAGATACAGACTGACAGAATGGTGATGGCGAACCAACCAGACATAGTGGTGGTCGATAAGCAACAGAACAAGGCCGTGGTGGTGGATGTTGCAATACTAAGCAATGGGAATATCAGGAAAAAGGATCACGAGAAACTAGAGAAATATTTTTTTCTCACTTTATAAAAAAAAAAGTTTTATTTTTTTATTGCTGAAATTGTAACATGTACATTTTTATAAAAAACATTTTAACCTTTAATATTTCAACACATACAGTTTCAATAAAATTCACAGTGGGAACAACAAAGATTCAAAATACCGAGGCCTGAAATTTTAAACATATTGAAAAAATTAAAAAATTAATCAACTGAAATTCACAATAAAATGAATTCATACGGTTTTTCAGAGTTAAAAAATTCGAATAGAGAAATTCAGCTGCGTTTAAAACAAATTTGACGAAACAAATGATCTCCATACTTTTCACAACTACCATCACGTTAAAGCTAATAACAAATGGCATGCTAACGTGCATTTTGTCATTACTGGACAGCAAAACTGTGGACTTATTTTGATCTCAAGCTGCTTTCAGAATTATAGCTAAACTAAAGAAAGGGAAAATTTGCTCAAATACAATAGGGGAAAAAAAATGTACTGACTGTGAAGGGGGTGGAATTCACAGAGTGACAGAAATGTCTTGCTCAAGGAAACAACTACAGCTTAAACAAGATTGCCCATTTATTAGAGTGGTTCATCACAGCTTGGTAAAACTAAATAAAATAAAGTTTCAGACTTTGATTAGAACCCTGCATTAGGTTTTAGCTCCAAAAGATGATTTAGGAAGAAATTTGGAAGAAAAAGATGTTTTAGAGGCTGAAGCTACATGAAGTTTACTGGAAATTGACTAATTTTGCATTTTCAAGTAACTTTTTATGGACTTTATGGACTTTCAAAGTAATTTTTATGCAAGTTTCATTTTGTGTTTGCAGAATAAAATGACAAATTATTCAAATACTCATTATTTATTTGGTTTGTTTTGTTATAGTATAGGACATCCTCTAAATATGAATTCATTTGGATAAAATTTGGACCCAAATATTTTGCCCAGATATGGAACCAAATATCAAATACAGGGTTTGAATCTCGAGAATCTAAAACATTGAAAATAAAAAAACTGGACCACCATACCATATATTCACTCTTTTCTTTCCCCCTCTCCTCACTCTCTCTTTAGTGTATTAATATTTATGGTTATTATACAAATCTCTATCCTTGTCTCTATCTCCTCCACTCTCCCTCTATCTCTATTCCCCATCTCTCCTCTCGAATCTCTTCATTTTTCCATCTCGGTTTCTCTCTTCATTTTCTCCTTTCATATCGTCTCTCTCTCTCCTCTTTGTCTCTTACAGTGTATCAATATTCATAGCTATGCCATCTCTCTCTCCATCTCTCTCTCTCTCTCCCTTCCCCATCACTCTATCACTCTGCCTCTCCTCCTCTCTCACTTTTTATCTCCCATTTTTGTCTCTTATACTGTATCAATATTCATATCATCTCTCTCTCCTCCTCTACCCTTCCCTCTCTTATAACTCTCTTTTCTCTTCACTTTATCTCCTATATCATATCAATATTCATGTTTATGCAGTGGCCATCTCTCTGTCTCATCATCTCTCTCCTTTATCAATAGTCCTGTTCATACTGTAACTGCCTCTTTCTCTCTTCTTCATCAATATTCATGCTCCCCACCCTCTTCTCCTCTCCTGTACCATATCAGTATTCACATGTCTCCCTTTTCTCTCTCTCCCACTTTCTCTCCTTTATCAATATTCATGTTTTTACTCGTTCATCCTCCGACTGTGAGAGACCGGCTCTTATCTCAAAGAAATCATTCAACCGGAGCTTTTTGCTGCTCAAACGCGCCGAGCAAAAGCCAAAACATTTCTCGCTGGTCCAATCCACTGACCAAATTCAGATCTGAATGTATCGTATAGTTGTTACTTATAGACCTTTATTATAGTATGTTTACAGAATGTACACAGTTTGTATACTCTTAAGTCCTATTTACACGGGATTAGTATGACGTGTGGACCGTTGGTGATTTGTAATAATTGCGGACGAGCCCGAGACATTAATCCCGTGTGAATGCGGCATGCCTGTAATTTGTAAAGTAAAAATTCCGCCGCAAATTACCTACTATACTTCCCCAAACACAGACGTCTTTGTCAGTTAAATAGAGTCATTCACGGACTTTGCTTATCCCGTGCAAATGTGCCGCAAGTAACAGAGGCTTTGAAGTAATTCGCAAATTACCAGACGTTGTACTTATCCCGTGCGAATGCGCCATGTCTGTAATTCGTAAAGTAAAAATTATCACGCAAATGATCAACTATAGCCCTATTTGTTAAAAGAAAAATCTGGGGACGTCTGGTAATTTGCAAATTCCTGCCCTACCTCTGTTACTTTCAGTGCATTTGCATGGGGTAAGCGAAGTTCGTAAATTACTATTTTACTGAGATTGACTGAAATTGAAAGAGAAAAGAATGTGGAAAAAAACAGATAAAAAAGGCTCAATTATAGCAACAAAAACTAAAATGCAGATTCATACAGGGCTAGTGTTATCACCGGACGTCTGTGTTTGCTGAAATATAGTATTTAATTTGCGGCGGAATTTTTACTTTACAAATTACAGACATGGCGCATTCACACAGGATTAAGATCTCAGGCTCGTCCACAATTATTACAAATTAACAAAGGTCCACAAGTAAAACTAATCCCGTACGAATAGGGTTTATGTCAATGAAATAGTGTCATTAACAGACTTCGCTTAAACCTTGAGAATGTGCTGCACGTAACTAAAGCTCTATTCGCATGGGATTAGTTTTACCTGTGGACCTTTGATGATTTGTAATAATTGCAGAGATGCCTGAGATCTTAATCCCGTGTGAATGCGTCATGTCGGTAATTTACGTTGGAATTTTTACTTTACAAATGGTCTACTACAGTATATTTTGCCAAACACAGACGTCCGGTGATAACACTAGTCCCGTGTGAATCTGCATCTCAGTGTTTGTTGTTGTAATCGCGCCTTTTATCTGCTTTGTCCTGTGTGAATCTGCATCTCAGTGTTTGTTGTTGTAATCGCGCCTTTTCTGTCTGCTTCTTGCGTTCTTTTCTCTTTCAGTCGCAGTCAGTGTCAGTAAAATACAGTCATTTATGGATTTCGCTTAATCTGCACGAACGGGAATTTGCAAATAACCAGACGTATCCAGATTGTATGTATCCCATGGTAACAGGTTTTGAATTTTGGATAAGCAAAGCCCGTAAATTACTATTTTACTAAGATTGACTGAAATTGAAAGAGAAAAGAATATGGAAAAAAGATGCAAAAGGCGCAATTAAAACAACAAACTAGTACTAGTAATTAGTACAGGACTAGTGTTATCACCGGATGTTGAAATATAGTCAGTAATTTGCGGTGGAATTTTTACTTACCAACATGGCGCATTCACACAGGATTAAGATCTCAGGCTCCTCCTCAATCATTACAAATCACCAATGGTCCACAGGTAAAACTAATCCCATGTGATTAGGGTTTATGTCAATAAAATGGAGTAATTAACAGACTTCGCTTGTACCGTGTGAATGTGCTGCAAGTAACTAAAGCTCTATTCGCGTGGGATTAGATTTACTTGTGGACTTTTGGTGATTTGTAATAATTGCAGAGATGCCTGAGATCTTAATCTTGTATGAATGCGCCATGTCGGTAATTTGGGCCGAAATTTTTACTTTACAATTGATTATATTTCGCCAAACACAGATGTCTATTGCGCTAATCTACAGCTCAGTGTTTCCTGTTGTAATTGCGCCTTTTCTATCAGTTTCTTCTCTTTCCACAATCTTTTCTCTCTCAATCTCGGTAAATATCAGTAAAACTGTAATTTACGGACTTTGCTTATCCTGTGCAAATGTGGCGCAAGAAGGACTTTGCTTATCCTGTGCAAATGCGGCGCAAGAAACAGGAGGTGGGGCGGTAATTTACAAATTAGACATTCCCAGGTTGTATTTATCCCATAGAAATATCTGTGGATGTCTCGTAATTTGTGAATTCCCGCCCCACCTTTGTGTTACTTTCAGTGCATTTGCATGGGATAAGTGAAGTCCTTAAATTGCTATTTTACTGAGATTGAAAGAAAAGATCGAGGCGCAATTGCAACAAACAAACACCAAGATGCAGATTCATACGGGACTAGTGTTATCATTGGACGTCTCTGTTTGACCAAATATAGATCATTTTGCGGTGGAATTTTTACTTTACAAATTACAGACGGGATTAAGATCTCAGGCTCCTCCTCAATCATTACAAATCACCAAAGGTCTACTGGTAAAATAGAGTCATTTCCAGACCGCGATTCCCGTGCGATTGTGCTGCAGCCCTATTTGCATGGGTTTTACTAGTGGAGCTTTGGTGATTTGTAATAATTGCGGAGATGCAAGAGCTCTCAATCCCGTGTGAATGCGCCATGTTGGTAATTTGCGGTGGAGTTTTTACTTTACAAATGACCTACTATATGTTGCCGCTGTTAACACTAGTCTTGTGTAAATCTGTGTCTTGCTGTTTGTTGTAATTGCGACTTTTCTATCGCTTTTCTTTCCACGTTCTTTTCTCTTTCAATCTCACTCAGTGTCAGTAAAAGAAAAAAGAGTCATTTACGAACTTTGCTTATCCTGTACGAAGTAACAGAGGTGGGACGGTAATTCACAGTTTACCAGGCGTCCCCAGATTTTTCTTATACCGTCTCTTTTCGCATTCTTTTCTCTTTCAATCTCAGTCAATCTCAGTAAAATACAGTCATTTATGGACTTCACTTATCCTGTACGAATGTGCCGCAAGTGACACAGAGGTGGGACGGGAATTTGAAAATTACCAGGCGTCCCCAGTTTGCACTTATCCCGTGTGAACAGTTAATTTTATAGGTATGGTACATATTAAGTATAATGCAATTTCTGCTTATGTTGGAGTTTGCGATTGTTTTGTATAAAGGGAATTTAAACAGTCTTTTTTTTTTTTCTTCAGTGCATGTATGTTTATATGTGTATATATGTGTTCACCAACTGGAACCTGTATAACTGCAAATGATACTTGAATTTAAAAAAAGATCACAAAAATATTCATGTTTCTGGTGTCTTTCACAATCTTTCTCTCCATTCTCCCACTTTATCTTGTATCAATAATCACATGTATACTGTATCTGTCCATCTCTCTCCCTCTTTTATCAATATTCATGTGTATTCTGTAACTATCTCTCTATCTATCCTCCTGTCTTTCTCTCTTATCAATATTCATGTGTATTCTGTCTCTTCGTCCTTTGATCGTGACAGTGTGTGTGTGTGAGTGTGTGTGAGTGTTTGTGGAGCCGGAGTTTTGCCGGAGCGATGCCAACAGCACGAGTCTGTTTGAAGTGTCACACAACAGCTGCTCCCATTCATCTCTATGCACTTTATTCAACACACACGCACACACACGCACACGCACACACACGCACACATATGCATACACAACACGCACACAGATACAGATGTGCCCACCAGGTGAATTCTTGCATCTACAGAAGAAAGTCCACGCTTTAGATCGCAACCTATTTATTTATTTATTTGTGTACAGTGTGGAGTTATCTTCTGTGTAACGCATCGCCGTAAAAGGAAAACTCGAAACCGTGCGGCAAGTTCAAACGAGTTCAGTCAGCGTTACGGTTCTGAAGCAGTTTGAACGATATAATTACACATGACCTGGATTATTCACAGAAAAGACCAAAACCCACATGAAACAAGTAATTCTTCCACAGCTGCCCTGGGACAGACTGAGAGAAATGAGGCAGCCAATCTGTGCCAATGGCCCCTCTGACCACCAGGGCGGGGTCTCCAACCAATATCTCTCTACCCCCTTCCAAGTAGGTCACCAAGGGATTTCTGGGCACGTATTGTCTTGAATAACTCAATTTAGATTTTAAATGCTGATTATTATTATTATTGTAAATCCATCATTCAGAAATAAATAATGGTTTATGTTTTATATTTTATCCCACTGTACCACATCTAAGTTTTGCTATGGCTCTTACAATGCAAAAACTAAAATCTAGTCATGCAAATTACTTAAATTAAGGAAGTTTTATTAAAATTTGAGTAAATTTGACTTAACAAGCAAAATTATCTGTCAATGGAACAAGACTTTTTGTGCTCAAAATATGAAAATAAATCTTGCTACACTTAAGTTAAGAAAAACAACAACTCTTGGCAGTTAAATTAAGAAAAACACACTTGTTCCACAAGTAGATAATTGAATTGTACTTGTCAAGTTGAATCTACTCAAAGTAAAATGTTCTAATTTTAAGTCATTTTAACATACCTAGATATTGCTTTTTGTAGTGTATATAAACTTTATTTCCTGTGGCCGCTAAAATGAGCAGCTCTTTGGCATTTTCGTTTCATAAAGGAGCTCACCCGTGGAAAAAGGTTGGAGCCTCCTGATACTGGAGATATTTCAAGACACCCAAAGTGCTTCTCAGCATTATTCACTTACTCCACACTCATGGTAAAATTGTAGCCACAGCTGCCCTGGAACAGACTGATGAAGGCAATACTGCCAATCTGCACCATTGGCCCCTCTGTACCTCTATAGCACTTTTCCACCTTCAAGCTCTTTACAACAAGAAGCACACCTTCATACACCAGTGTACAAAGTGCAAATGGGTGGGTTAAGTGTCTTGCCCAAGGACACGACAACAGCATTCATCTGTTGGAGCTCTAATCACACCTGCCAACCTGTGGGTCTGACCGATCAATTATGTTGTCAAGAGCGGGATTCGAACCGCCAACCTTCGGATCAGCTCCTACTGAGCTACTGTCAGTACTGTGGGTGTGTCCTTGCGCAAGTGCCTTGCAAAAGGACAAAATTATGTTTTTTGCCACTATATTCCCCGTTCCCCCATCGAAACACTAACCAGACTCCATTTAACTTCTGAGATCAAATGAGATCAGGTTTTGAAAAGCCAATGTAGCCAGTATGAAGCCTTGCATAAGGACACAACATCAGGGTTGTTCAGAGTGGGCCCTCTGAGCCACCGTCCCCCTGTATAGACTCATTAGGTTTAACGATCCGGCTTTACATTTTATCTTAACTGTTTTAAATGTTTATTTCTTACTTGAGGGAAACATTGCGCCGGTATTTTTGACGGTCGGTCCAATCTGCAGCATTTCCTCCTGTGTAATACCCGATGGGCAATCCAACACAATGGCCCCGCTATAGAGGCCAGTTCAGAGCAGCGCAATGGCCTCTTCACATGGCAAATGGACCCGCTTTAAGTCCAGCACTGAACCCAGCAGAGCCGTGTGCACAGGCAGAGCGAGGGAGGGTGGTGCTGTGTGCAGAGGGAGAGTGGTGCCTATAGACATCAGCTCTGAGAGGATCATAAAGCAATGTATAATTTCAGTCCATTTATACGTCTCCTTTCAGTGTAGTTCCTGCAGAAAGCATTATGTGGGGTTTAAGTGGAACACATGAGCGACCAGGTCTTTTCGATCGAGAATGCACTGGCTCTCTTGGTTCATTTGGACTGTTTTAAACTTTTTACGTGCATTACACTTTATGTGATCACTCTAGTACAGATTTGAGTCCCTAATCAGTTGAATCACGCAGTTATAAGGGACAACGTGAACTTTTATTCATTGTAAATATTCTATATACACTTCTCTGAGGTATTCACCTAAGACAATGTATGTAGGTATGTATTTTTTGGCATTCCAAGTTCTCCCTCAAGTTCTGCTCTCTGTGCTAAGTCACTCACCCTTCAGAACACTAACATAACACGATCTGCTACATCAAAAACTACATCACATTAGATCTATACGCCCTCTTTAAATGCACTTGACACTTGAGAGCCCCGATGTGCAGTTGGGTCTTTCTTGTCAGATATAAAGTCTGTTCTTATTCAATTTGAAAGCTCATTTAGCATCCGATGCCCTTTCTCATGCAAACATTTACCAAGGCTTGAGAACTGCACAAAAAGTACACTGACTTAAAAAAATTAAGGCTACGTTTATATGATGACTCACTTTTTATTCTGCGTTTAGACGAGTATTTTCGGGAGGAAAATTGGGTGAATACGGTGACGCAAAAGTGTGTGGAATTCGATTGGGTGCCTGCCAGGCGGCCAGGTGGCGCTGTGATACACTATTGCACTGTATGAATGTGACGTAAATGTTTGAGCAGTGTAAACGGAAATGCTACAGCGGAGCAGATTGAGCTCTTCCACTCTGGAGGGCGGTTTCAGATTTTTGAGCTTTAACGTTTAAATAAAAGGCACTTCCGATGAAATATTTTGACATTTTACCCACAGGTGTTCACATGTAAAAAGTCGTTAAATCATACACTTAACTAATGACACTGACAACAATAAATCATGCATCAAATTTATCAGTGAAGACATCAAATATTTCATGTTTACATTGCATCAAACAGCAGATTTAGTTTCCAATCAATCGCACTTTACTGACTCACAAAGCGCTACACCGGAGCCAGTATTCACAGTATTCACAGTATTCAGTCACTTCAAACTCGCTGCTGGTAAAATGCTAGTGTAGTCGTAGCTGCCCTGGGACAGACTGACAGAAGTGAGGCTGCTAATCTGCACCATCAGCCTCTCCAACCTCCACCAACACAATCAGAGGGGGGAAACCACTATTGTAGCCACAGCTGCCAATCTGCGGCACCCGTCACTAACGCACACACACACTTTCGTACTACAGGCTATGCGGATGAAGCGTCTTGCCTAAGGACGCAACAACAGAACTCGGTCCGAGCGGGAATCAATCGCTCAAACCACTGAGGCGCCTCATCTCCATTCAACAGTTCTGACTCCGTCGAGCTACAGTCGGAAAACCCCGTGTGAGTATTAAAGATCTGGAGACGCAGAGGAGGAGACCCCCGTGTGAGTATTAAAGATCTGGAGACGCAGAGGAGGAGACGAAGAGCAGAGGAGGAGACGAAGAGAGGAAAAGAGGAGGAGAGGAAGAGCAGAGGAGGAGACGAAGAGAGGAAAAGAAGAGGAGAGGAAGAGCAGAGGAGGAGAGGAGAGGACGAAGAGAGGAAAAAAAGAGGAGAGGAAGAGACGAAGAGAGGAAAAGAAGAGGAGAGGAGGAGGGGAAGAGAGAAAAAGAAGAGGAGAAGAGCAGAAGAGGAGAGGAGGTGAGAAGCAGATGAGAAACACAGCAGGAGCAGAGAAGAAGAGGGAGAATAGAGGAGGGGAGAGCAGAGCAGTAGCAGACGATTAGAGGGAGAGCAGAGGAGAAGAAGAGAAGAGGGAGAGCAGAGGAAGAGAGGAGGAGTGGAGTAGAAGAGGAGCACAGCAGGAGCAGAGAAGAAGAGGAGCAGACGAGAGAAAAGAGGAAAAGAGAAGGAGAAGAGAAGAGGAACAGGGGAGTCGCGGGGGAAAGAAAAGAGGAGAGGAGCAGAGGAGAGAAGACAGGAGGAGAGGAGCAGCAGAAAATAGGAGCAGAGGACAGAAGTGGAGCAGAGGAGGAGAGAAGAGAGGAAAAGAGAAGAGGAACAGAGGAGTAGCAGGGGAGAAAAAAGGAGGAGAGGAGCAGAGGAGGAGCAGAGGATTAGAGGGAGAGCAGAGGAGGAGAAGAGGAGGAGCAGAGGAGCTAAGGATTAGAGGAGAGAAGAGCAGAGGAGGAGGAGAGGATGAGCAGAATAGGAGGAAAGGAGCAGAGGAGGAGCAGAGGATTAGAGGGAGAGCAGAGGAGGAGAAGAGGAGGAGCAGAGGATTAGAAGGAGTGCAGAGGAGGAGAGTTGGATGCCGCCGATGTGTCTGATCTCATTAGGAGGCTGTTAATGACACTAATGAAGAAGAGACTCAGAGAAAAACAAGAGACGGAGCGAGCGCTGTGACTGAAGAGACGCAAAGACTGAAGGACCCGACTGCAGTTACACAACATACCAAACCAGGACTAAACCAGGACTAAGCCAGGACTATACCAGGACTAAACCAGGACTAAAACAGGACCAAACCAGGACTAAAACAGGACCAAAGCATGACTAAAACAGGACTAAAGCACGACTACAGCAGGACTAAACAAGGATTAAATCAGGACTAGACCAGAACTGAGCCAGGACCAAATCAGGACTGAACCGGGACTAAACCAAGACTACACCAATACTAAATCAGGAAAATCAGGACTGAACCAGGACTGAACCGGGACTACACCAGGACTACACCAGGACTACACCAGGACTACACCAGGACTACACCAGGACTACACCAGGACTACACCAGGACTACACCAGGACCACACCAGGACCACACCAGGACCACACCAGGACCACACCAGGACCACACCAGGACTAAACCAGGACTAAACCAGGACTACAACAGGATCGAAACCAGGACCAAAGCAGAACCAAACCGGGACTGAACCAGGACTAAACCAGGACCAAGTATGAATGGAGTCTTTTCATACTTCATTAAGTCTAACTAACTTTAATTTATATTTCTTTTTTTTTTTGTTTTTAATATATATAGATAAAATAGTACTATTCTCTCATGCATTTTGACTCAAAGTGTTTTGTCAGTCCTGGTTTATTCTCGGTCGTGCTCTGAAAAACACTGAAATTCACATGCACGTTTTTTTTTTTTCTTTCTTTGGGGCACAGCTTTAAATCGCCTTTTTCACACAGAGAAGTGAAACGGGGCGGACCACCATCACAGCCGACAGCATCTGAGCTCACGATGCCATAGCAACAAACCCGGGTCTTTACTGGGAGTTTGAGATCGATAAAATGTTTTAATTCGATGCAGAAAGCGCACAGGGGTCAGGTTTTGTCACTGCTTCTACAATCAAATAAATGGCCGGATTTGGGTTTTAAGTTTTACACTCTAACATACAGAGATCGTTATTTTTCATATTGTTAGTTGTGTAAACTGCAATTTTGAACCCAATGTGGAGCACCCAAAAAACGCCATCAATTTTTTTTCCATTTTAAAGCTGCATTGTGTAACTTTTCTGGTCGAGGGTCTGCTATTGCGTTGTCTGGAATGTTCCACAGTACGTTATCAAACCTTTCTATCTTCATGGAGACCAAACCAGACAAAGTTACAGGTCAGATCTGTGGAGAGGCGACCCCACTCACAGTTAGAACGCCTGTTTTTTTGTATTTTTAAGTATTTTTGAGCTATAAAACCACCTGTAATTGAAGAAACGTAAGGTAGAGCTGTTTAATGTTACACCGTGGAACATTTCAGCAGGGACGTATCCATAGAAACAAGAAGGTGACGGACCCCTGACCAAAAAGTTAGTTACAGTACTTATCTTTGGAAAAAAAATATTTCTTTTTGTTTGTTTTTTGGTTTTCAACCCATTCATGTGAGTCATAATTTTAGAGAAAGTACAGAGCTGTGGGCGGGGATAGGGGGTAGGTGAAAACAGGAATTTTCCAAGCACTCAGGCCTCAAATGCAACAATAGAAG